>CAVNYN010237993.1:0-43823 GCA_963692815.1 Nyctanthes arbor-tristis | reverse complement strand
CTCTATTATTATACCTGATTCCCAACCTATTAATTATTCATTCTCAATTATCAATTGTGAATATAGTTTACAGTCTCTCGTTCCTCCGAAAATTGCAACTACAATCCTCATAATTTTATTCTGCAATTAGGATAAAAATCCCTAAATCCAATTCGAACTACAGCCAAGATTTCGGATCAGCAAAGCAAAGTTTTCACTTTTCACTCTCTGTCTCTTCCTTGTGGCGGTCGAACATCTGAGTTTGTTTACTAATAGGCAGCATTGCGGCGGCACTCAAGTCTCGACAGTCTTCCACTCTTCCTTCGAGCACTTATAAGGCTGTGAACTTCTAAGAATTCTTGATTTTTCCTTTTTTTTTTTAACACTGTTTCTTTCAATTCTTGTGAAATTAGTTTTAGTTTTTATGTTAGACTTGTGCAAGTGAATGTTTTGTCGAGAAGAAACTAAATTTGAAATCAAAGGAAGAAACTAATTTGGAATTTGTTTTAGTCTTTTAGTTTTAAGCTTTGCAAGTGAAATTTTTACTGAAGGAACTGAAAATTTATATTATTAATCAATATGAAACAAACACAGAGAGAGAGAGAGAGAGAGAGTTAAGATGTTGAACAACTCATCAACTCTGACTAATGGTTTTGTTTGAGAAGATATGTTAAAAGGTATTTTATTTATAATTTGCTATTAGGTTTTTGAGAAATATTGTAGATATGAAGTACTAATTGTATTTGTTAGCTAAAAAATTGGTAAGTAATGTAGCTACTCAGTTGAACAATATACTATGATGCAAGTTACGAAATGAAGCTATAGAATATCATCTTATATATATTAAAGTAGGATAGTGGTCATATGTAAGTTTTTCCACCAAAACTACTATCCTATTTTTACGTACTTCTTTTATTTTTATTTTATAATAATAATAACAACACATTAGTTACATTTTGCTGTTATTTTATTTTATAATAATATATAAAAATTGATACATATTTTTATTTTATATCCCTTGAGCCTTTTGTAATAGATTTAATTAATAATGATTTTTTTTTTTTTAGAATTTATGGCACTGCATCAGGAAATGCGAAAAAATAATTTTTCCTAACATATATTGTGGAAAAGAATTCATTGTGACAAATGAATATCATTCATACTTTAAATATGTTTTTGGATTTCTTATATTGATACTTATTAGATAAGGATGAGGGTGTAGGGTAATTCTGAAATTTTGAAAATTTTGTACGCCCTTTTTTCCTTTTTTTTTTCCATACTCAACATGAAATTAATTTTATATTAAAAAATTATTCATTCTCATTTTCATTACTTAAGAGTATTATTCTACGAATGACAATTTAATTAACTTTGTATCAAGTGAAAATATTACACATTTTAATTTGATTATATTCATGTATATTAGTAACATATGTATATGAGTGAGTAGTACGTAATAAAATTGTGGTTATTTAATTTTTCAAATTACCACACAAGTTTTATACTAATTATTCTATTCCGTGCAACGCACGGGCATAAAACTAGTATAACTAAAATTAGTAAAATCCTCCTATGAATATCTTACAACATGGATTAATGTATTCAATCAATCTTATTAATTGATTCAATCTTAATTGTATAGATGTCATTATGAATATACAACAACCTCCTAAAAAGAAAGGAAAACTATATTGCATTCTTTATTGAAAGAGAGCTTATTAGCAAAATAGATATAGATTCTCTTATTAATGAATTTGCTAAAGTAAAAAAATCGCCGTGTCGAACTTACTTGTTAGTTTAGCATAAAAGTTTAGTGCACTAATTTTTGAGTGATTGAATGCTTTTTGTAATGCACTTGACTTTGTGTAATTTTTTGAAAAATTAATATTTATATAAATGACTTTTTAGAATTCTCGATCCGGCTCCCCCTTTTGTTATTGGCTAGCTACGCCATTGTTAGTGGGATAATCCCACCTTATTAAAGTTGAGGTAAGTTTTCTAGCCGCAAACCATATTAATCTTTTCCGACTTCACATTGATTTCGAAGGAGGTTTGGTACGCATCTGGCGGCATTATGACATCAAATCATTATTCCTACATTGCAAGCCTGTAACTAAAAGAAAATATTACTCGCCATTGGTTTAATGTGTATGTAAATTACCGTCTTTCACCATTTATGGGGACCAAGGATTATCTCCTTTATGTTCCTCCCTTGGCTTCTTTTTTTTTTTTTGTGCGTTGTAATGAGTCTTTATGGTGAGTAAAATACCCCGCCCCGCCACACCCCGCCCTGCCCTATCTATTGAGACCCTACATCTTACTTGACCCTGAACCCGATTCGGGTTTCCAGAGCACTGGTTTAGAGAGCGTACGAGAAAAATAACCATTACCCGCCTTGTTTAGAAAATCCTTAAAAAATTTAAAAATAAAAAAATGGAAAATACATAAGAAAAAGGAAAGATCTAAAAACAATTCAAATGATGCTAATCTTATAAAAAAGTTAATACTCTTAATAGCTAACCAAATTATGTAAAATGAAAAAAAATACAACATTCAATCACATAATAAAAATAAAAGGTCAGCTTCAATCACAAATTATCATACATAAAGCTCAAATCATCAAGCATTCAACCACACGTCAAAATTCAAACCATTAAACATTCAACCATGCATGACACATCAAAGTTCAAACATTACAAGCAAACTATCTAAAATCCAAAAATAACCATAAAACTATAGGGGATTGCCCTGATTTAATTTTGCTATTTTAAGGAAATTTTAAATTATAGTATAAAATTTAGTTAAGGTAAAAATTTAACAAAAACAATGTTGTGTAAGTGGTCAAGGCTTATTGCCTTTAACCTTGAATATTCGGGGTTCAATTTTTCACCACCTCTTCTATATCAATTTTTTTTTGTAATTTAAAAAAAGAAACGAAAAAAACTAGCGAGTCAGGGCAGCCACTGCCTGCGTTCGACCCGTTAAGAATTTGAGGCGAAGACTTTCGCCCCATACCTGTCACAATATTTAACGAGGCGGGTAATACTCGCTCCCATTTAGGGCGAGTCCCCACGGATATCGAATATGAAATTGACATTCCTAAAAATAAGTAATTGTGTTTGGGCGTTAAGGGAGGTGTCAATTTTTTTTTATAATTTAAAAAAAGAAAGAAAAAATACTATCGAGTCGGGGCAGCCACTACCCGCCTCCGACCAGTTAAGAATTCGAGGCGAAGACTTTCGCCCCATATGCGTCCCAATATTTAACGGGACGGATAATACCCGCGCCCATTTAGCGCGGATCCCCACGGGTATCGAGTACGAAATTGACATTCCTAAAAATAGGTAATTGTGTTTGAGTGTCAAGGGAAGTGTCGCGACATGAGGTGCTTATGAGGTGTTGAAGTAGCATTACTCTTTTAACTTTCGACCAAATTTCACCCCACCATTCAACCTTCCCCGTCCATTTGAACAGTGTTTCTCTTTGCAATATAATGCCTAGGAATCAAACCCATATCAATTGCAAGCATGGAAGATGTAAAAGCACTGGCCACGCAAGAAAGATCCCGATTATAAAAGTTTAGGAGCTTTATCTAATTCATAAGAAATTAGGAAAATTTTGCATTACTCGAGACGCAAGTAACTGTATTAGTATTGAAGTGGGGTTCAGTTTCAAGCTCACCTTTATTTTCTTCTTTTTGTGTGTGTGCTCGCGTGATAATATTTTTAGGGTTGTTAATTATGGTGAAATTGAATAAATTAGGGTTGTTTGTGGTGTATGTAAAGATATATGTTATGTTGTTTATTTATTATTATTGTTATTAATTTTCTTCTTTGATGTACGTTTCTGTATTTGTGGTGAATGTCTATTTATGTCATTTGATTTATGACTATATTTGTAATTAAAACTTGTAAAAAGGGTAATTATATTACCACTACAAAATTTAATCCTCATCCCCACAAAATTTTTATTTACTTAGACAGCCTTACATAAAATTACAAAAATAACATTCATTTAAATTATGCTGTATTTTACTTTATTTTTTTTAAAATTTACCCAGCTCATTCAAAATTCAACCCATTTTTTTCCTTGTTCCATCATCATCATCATCCTTATCCCCTTCCTGCTACTTTGGCTCAAGCAATTCATCAACCTATTTTTTTTCTTGTATCATCATCATCCTCATCCTCCCCTTCATCCTACGTGGACACTAGCAAATCATCACTTTTTAACAAAAAAGAATATGAAATCACCCCTAATACATTCAAGCTCTCCGATTCTATTTTTCTCTATTTTAGAAATGTAAAAGATTTGAATTTTATTGTGAATCGGGTTGAGAAAACTAAATTGATTTCTTTGAAAACTTTTTATGCTTGTGAATATATTCCATCTCTTACTAGAAAATAAAATCCTCATGAGACGATTAGAATCTTAAAATGTGGTTAAATTCCAATAATTAATATCTTCGTTGTTGAAATCTTAACTTTGTATATTCTTTTTTTTCCCTGTTGTCTTCAACTATTAATAATTTTTGAAAAAAAAATGAAATTCATAAACTGATTTTATAAATAACAATGAAACATAGAGAAGTCTCAGTTTAAGTTGTGGTGTAATTTATATATATTTTTTAGTTGTCCGTTTTTATTGGGTGAAGAAATTGTACAAGAAAATGTCAAGACTTTGGTAAAGTTTTTGTTCACTTTCCCCAGCATCTTGATGAGTTTGACGGAGAAATATTAATACGACACTGTTGAACGGATCATCGGAAGAGAAGAACGGCAAATGTTCGTGGTGTATAGGTTTCTACAGGTTTCTTTTTCTATATTTAACTTCTTATATTGGTTAAGGTTATTTTTGTAAAATAAATGTGGTTTATTTATCAAAAACATATTATAATTTTGGTGTAAGATATAATGTCGTGCAATAACAAAAAATCATTGTGGCAATATAATTACTCTAATAAAAAAAGAGTAATTATATTATCACCATGGTTTTTTTTCCGTCCATCACATTTTAGATACACTCCACTTAAAATTTTTTTTTGATAACTACAACACATTTGTTTTACAAATATAACCCTACTATAATTAAAAAGGAAACAAAGAAAAAAAAGATAGAAACAATAATATGTGCACTATAAGCCATCTCTTCTGAAAGTCTTCATCGCAGCCGTCTCAACCACCATGCTTGTATAGAAGGTTAGGCACTAAAGCACAAAAAATTCAAATAATTGTAGAAGGTTCGAGATTTTAAACAATTAATAGCATACTTGATGACAATTTATAATGAATTAACCTCAAATATCTTATTCATGTGCTTCTATTAAGATTTGGTCATTAAAAGGTGGAGGTGGGGTGGACCGCTGCCGGAAGAGAGTTTAGGGGAGAGGTTGAATTATGAAGGTCAATAGGTTTGCTAATTAGGTATTATATATTTTTAAAAAAATGAAAATTTAATTGAATTTTGTCAATGTTTCAATGACTAATTCACACTACAAAGTAGAATATAAATTATGGTTCGAATTTGAGCCCCAAAGTATTAGAAAATGTATAAAACGGTTGTGGTGGAAAAAAAGAAATAGGCAATAAAAGTATGGTAAATTATGTAATATTACTTAGTGTTGTATTAGTAAATAGAAAAAATATTTAAGGTTAATTATATTCTCACTATAAAATATGATCTGTGCACTACTTTTTAATTGTATGAAGAGGTCTACAACTTTGTTTATAACTACAATTAAGCTCTCAAGTTTTTTATACCATCTTTTGTTCTTAATTTTTAACAATTAACTTACTGGTTATGTAAATAATAGTTTATATCTAAACTATGATTGCGATGTTTGAAATAAAAAACAAAATTCGTGATTCTTATTCGTTATATATCTTGATTATTTAAAATTAGCATGGATAAATAAGTAATTTGATGCCTAAATAAAAAAAAACGTTTAGATAAAACATACCTATATAGACAAAATTCAAATTAGTGGAAGATTAACAATAAAAATTGAAGGGAAAAAAGTTAAAGATGTAGTTACAATACAAGGTAAATAATTACGACCTTTAAAAAATTCTGATATAGTGTGTTGAACAATAATTGTGGTGTGAATATAATTAGCCAATACTTAAAAATGTGGTGAGCAAAGTAATTATTGTTGTGACAATATAATTACCTTAAAAATTGTAATATAGTTAGCAATAATTGTGTGTATATATAACCACCTTGGACGGGTATGTTCACACCACATTTTAATTTTATTCAACTTGTTTCATTTTTTCTTCTTTTCATATTTAAATTCCCATTTTTTCCTTAAAATTTTTATTGGTAAGACTCAATTGGTCTAGTGGCATTCAAATGGGTTTCCCACGTTCCAAGTATATGGTTCAGTTCCCCTCCCCAACATTTGCCGTGTAGTATTAGAAAAAAAAATAATAGTAGTCAACCTCCCATTGATTGACATAATTTGTATCTAACGATGGTTCCATCAAAAAGTTTCACTAAGATAGCTACTAAATATACTGTTAATAATTTTTAAAAGTACAGTTATATTTATTTGCTCAATGTTTATGCATGTTAATGAAATTCTTGAAGAGAGATTATTTTAAGAACAAGAAACATTGATATAGTGGAAGGTCAACGAGAAAAATGTAACGAAGAATTTGCGGATATAAATGTGACAAAAATCAAAGTTATGGACCCTTAATAGAATTGGGAAATTTATAAGCGAAGCATCAGACATATTTGGAGAGAAGCAGATATGGTCACGGATTGCGTGGTTAACAAGGGACAGGAAATCAGTAGAAGTGTTTGCTTTACCATTGGGGATATGCCTGGGAAGATGCTTGGAATTATTCGCACAGAGAGACTGAACATACCTTTGTTAGATTTAAGCTTCAATAAGTAATTGTAATTCTTTATTTTTTTTGATTGAATTGAATTGTATTGAAGGGGCCAAGACCTTTGTAGTCTTGTAGTATCTGTGTTAGTTGTTTATCTCCTTGGTCAAGGGTTCGATTCCCATTCCTTACAATCCCTTTGTAATGTCAAAAAAAAAAAAAAGAGGGAATTGTATTGAGGAGTTAGTACCTCTTGCATTCATTTGTGTGTCAATGTATTTAGAGCTATAGGAAGTGTACTTGCATGTGACTTGGAGGTGAGGTTCATATGTCACCCTCCATCTATGTAACTATGCTTTTATTATCACTAAGTATTTTCAAGTCGAGGTATTTTCCCTTAAAAAATTTCTTTTGATGCAATTAGTTAAAAGAGTGATGTAGACATAACTAGCCTAATTTATACCCAAAATTGTCCATTTTGCAAAGGATAATGTCATTTTTCCCCTCATCTTCATTTCAGATTTACAAATGTCACTGGTTATAATTTGTTAAAATTATCAAAACATTTAAAAAAAATTTTCGATCATAGCAAAAAAGTTTGCTAAACACTAAACTGATTCTTGTTTATGAATTCCATCGACTATTAAATGACTTGTACATTTGTTGACCCGTGCTACAAAAGAATTCCAATAGATTTCTATATAGATACTATTAAATATTTTGTTTTTACTATTTTGTATTTTTATTATTTCCAAATATATTGTATACAATTGTAGTATTATGTTGAACAATCTTTTACTTTACCAGATCGATTACAAAGCTTAAAACTATGATTAAAAAATATTTTTCTTGTTAATAAAATTAAGGGTAATTTTCATTCTAGGTCCCCAACCTTTTAATTTTGTATCAATTTTGTCCTCATTCCTTTTTTGCGCCCATTGAGCCCCAACCTTTTATTTAATATCGTATTATGTCTCCCATCGTCACTTTTCATCCACAACCTTTCAATTTTCACTATTAACCCGATTCAATATGACTATTATACCCTTAGTTCTTTATTTCTACTATGGGTCCCCAACCTTTCAATTTTTATTCAATCTATCCCCATTATTTTTTTAAGCACATAGGATCCCTAACCCTTCATTTGTTGTCGTGTTATGTCCTTAATAACACCTTTCGACTTCAAATTTTCAATTACTAATTTTAAGTCTTATTAAAATTACCATTATACCTTTAGTTATTTAAATAAAAATAAAAAATAAAGAATAATATAAAATAAGAACTCTACTCAATTAGCCAGTAGTGATAACAAAAAAAACTCAATCTACACCAAACTTGATGGATACCTAATTAACGTATGAAAAAATTTTCAAATTGAGAGCCGATGTAACATATCGGATCAGATTTTTTGATTAATCACATATCACATAACAGATATAGATCAAGGTGGATAAAAAAGTCATTTTCAATATGCAAAAATAGAACCGATCCTTACTGAGCTAATTCTAATTTTTTGTGGATCCACAGTTGGTGAATCAGATCGGACTGAGATGGATAACAAATGGGGAGCAAATTAGGGTAAAAATCACAATGAGAGATAATATAATGAAATGAGAATAAAGTATTATGACTACATTTATTTTTATAAATTAAAAATCAATTTTTTTGGTGGATCTACCAAATTCGTATCTGTCACGTGATTTGTGGTAGATTAAGAAATCAGATCCAATTTATCACGCTGATACTTAGATGATAACTTTTTTCGACGTGAATTTGATATGTATCGAGACCTTTATAGATCGAATTTTTTTATTACCATTATTTCTGACTGTTGTTATAGGGTTGTGCTCGAGTAAATTAAAGTTGGTGGACTTCTTATTTTATATTATTCTTTATTTTTTATTTAAATAATTAATGGTATTAACAATAAAAATTAAAATATTATGTATGAAAAGTATTAATGAGAATATAACACGACAAAAAATGAAAAGTTAGAGTTCATACGTGCCCAAAATATAATGAGGATAAATTGTATAAAAATTGAAAGGTTGGGAACATATACTGGGAATAAAGAATCAAGGATTTAATAATTATTTTGATAGGGGTAAATGGTGAAAATTAAAAGGCTAGAGATGAAAAATGACATTGGGAATATAATACGATAATAAATAAAAGGTTGGAAACTTAGTACGCCAAAAAAATGAAGACAAAATTGATACAAAATTAAAAGATTGGGGATCTAGAGTGAAAATCATCATAAAATTAATTCTTAAAAAAATGAAATAATATATTTACTATATAATAAGAGAGAAAGTGTGGGGCCTATCGTCGTCTACTATTTTGTCCATTTGTGCACTTTTTTTCCTCTTTAGTTGGACATTTTTCC
The DNA here is from genome assembly GCA_963692815.1 of Nyctanthes arbor-tristis. Classification (NCBI taxonomy): domain Eukaryota; kingdom Viridiplantae; phylum Streptophyta; class Magnoliopsida; order Lamiales; family Oleaceae; genus Nyctanthes; species Nyctanthes arbor-tristis. The sequence continues at coordinate 34,625 of CAVNYN010237993.1, read as the reverse complement.
TCTTTAGTTGGGCCTTTATAAGATTGATCTAAAGTAAAATAGTATCATGTATTAGGTAATCAATCTTAAATTTTATTACTTGTGTGTAAATTAAGTTTTTCATTTGATTTACATGGACAACAAATACAAGAATGCATGCAGCTATCCAACAGATGAAATTAGATTAATCTCTATTTGGATATGTACTCGAAATTTTTATTGTGTAAGTATGAAAGTAGAGAAATTAGCGGAAGTTATAAAGTTGTAGACGAAAAAATATCTATCACTTTTTTTTTTGAGATTATGATTAGTGTATTTCAATGTACATGTGACATTCTCCTATGATATATAATTTTTACTTGTTTTCTTTTAACAATATTAAAAAAATAACATATAAGTTCAGCTTAATTGTCAAGATAGTTACACACTTGAAATTATTAACACGTGTCGTTACTAGTACATAAATAAAAGATAGAAGAAGGCAACTATGCACAAATTTCTCAAACTAAAAATAACGAAAAACGTTGTGAGGGTTTGAACTCAATACATCACTACTGTATAAAAAGGCAAATGCCTAATTTACTATTTAATGAATAGTAACTTTTTTTAAAAGGTTTGCCTGCCAGAATGTTCTACATTTCTATTTTTTAAAAATTTGCTAAGTCACATAGTCCAGAAACTTCTTTTTTTTTTTTTTTTTTTTAAAACTTGCTAATCACATGCTTTGTATATTGAGATTTTCTTTTTTACATCTATATAATAGAAATCGGTGTATCAATATCCTTCTTATATTACTAGGAACTAAGTGCTTTGATATTTATATTCAAGATCAAGAGTTGAAACTACTATGTTGCTAAATTATATGTTGAGATTTTTCTTATTTGTATCATATATAACAGAAACGCCATCTCAATATCTTTCTTATGTTATTGCGAACTAAGTGTTTTAATATCTATGCTACAACAAGTCCATCTAGCTATCTCAAAATCTTCAACAGAGTTCCGTACAATTAGTTTATATGGTATGATTGTTAAATTATCATCAGTAACATTAAGTATCATTTTGTTTAATACTTTGATATCTTTGATGTATTGCTTTATTTAGTAGTAACCTTTAAAAATATATTTTATTTTTGTTCACACATTCTTTCCAAATTTTGGAGTTTTTATTTTGTGATGAGTTTTGAAAATGAGCATGTACAAAATCACTATATTTATCCATATGTTTATGTATTTTTCAAATACACGTGTGCAATGCATCTATTTGTTTACTTATTTTTTGTAGTTTTCTTTTTTTCGTTTTCTTGACTTTGATTTAATATCTAAAAAATTATACAATAAGTAAGTATAATAGCGGCAAATTTTACTCTGTAAATCTTTAACTAGGACAATGATATTGTAAATGTTTATTTTTTAATGAAGTGAGACATACATTTAGCTTTTATGTTTTTTTTTCTCAAGTCTTTTTACAAGACATTAGTTTATTTTATCTATATAGATATGAGGCATAATGTATGAAAATTACTTCATATTTATATTAAATGTTTTATAAATGAAAAAACAAGCTCAATGAACAATCAGATGGACTATTCTATAACATAGTTTTGACTTTTTAAGGTAAAAATATAGAGCATTTATTTTAGATTTGAAATTTTCTCTATAGACAGATATTATACATTATGTGTTGTTCTTTATTTTATTTTGTTATTAAAGTAGATATTATTAATGTTTTATCTGTTATTAATTATACAAATTGTATAATAATATCTACACAGATTAAAACTAAAAATAAAATGTATTACGTGCATTGCACGTATATTTACTAGTCTTATAAAGAGAACTAAAACAAAGCTTTACCACTAGACCAAATAAGTTTTTAATACATTTTTAAGATAATTATATTTTTTATGTGTCAAAATGTTAGCTAAAAAAAAAATTTTTTTTTAGGATCCTGAGGCGGCGGCTTCTTCACCGGAGGTCCGTCCTTGACCAACTATAATTGATAGTATACCATTTCGCAATCAGATGCACAACAGCACTTGGTCTCACATTTTATCATTGACAGAGCCATAGGAAAAGTAGACATAGCTTGTATTTTTTTATATGGTCTTTGTCATATGCTGCAACGTGTCAAAAATTTTAACAATAGTATAATTTTTCAAATCTAGTTCAAGGTCAATTGAATTCTTTTGTGTCTCTGGTGTGCGTAGGGAAGTCACTGTCAATTGGCTGTAATTTGCTTATTTTGCTTGATAAGCAATAAATTCAATCATTATTTTCACCAAAATTATGGCAGCCCGTTTTCTTTTTTGGGTCAAGGACATAATGTGAAAATTTCCTTTAGTCACCCGCAAGATTACCTACACCATCACCAGGTGGACCCTAACCTAACCCACCTTTTTAGTCTTACAAAAAAAAAAAAAAACAAAAAAAAAAATCTCAATATCAACATCTTGACATGTAATATGTCAAAAAATAATATAAAATCAGATACATAACACTATTAATAATATTAGACGTTTACATAATACACGCTACATCAATTGACAGTGAACGTTTAACTTCTAGTTAATGCTCAATTTAAAAATTGAAATCACATGGTGGGCTCTTTTAATTTATCTTCATTTATTTATTAAGAGTGAGCGTACTTCATTAAGCATGTACATCATTTACCATGTAAATTGTACGTCCGTTGTCCATCATATTTGAATATTTCCTATATCAAACAAAGATCTTATTCAACTATTCTACTAAGATTTACCTGTAAAATAACATCATCATGTATGTTAGTTGAAAATATGTAAGTTTTACTAATATATAATAACATCATACTATGTGGTTAATGTTAACGCGTTAGTAACACTTAAGATTACATGATACATGTGTTTGTCTCCCGAGGTGAAGATACCTCATTACCTCAAACCAGGCGATCCATTATCGGCCAATGAAAAATCATACTTTTGATGCGACTTTCTCCCGTTCGAGGGTTAGGGATGAAATAAGCTCACTTCATCAGACGGACAAACTAGTCATTTTAGTACAGCCTAACCCCCCACTCTTTTATATGGGGCCAACCATTATCATGTGATAGGTATAATTTCACCATTCCATTTTCCCATTTTACAAGGTAAGTCAAGACGCATCATTGTATGTGTGTTTGTATATATATTGTTAGTGTCTTTAATAGTACAACTCAGACCGTCACGTTAAAACCCTATCTTGTTCCTGCTAAAAACCTTTGTCTAATAAAAATCTCTTTTTACCCTTTCTGCAAGAAATCCTTCTGCAAATTTCAATGGCATAAAAAGAGCTTTCTCTTCTGGTAAGTACTAAAGCACTCATCAGTCAATTTCCCTGCATTTTTTGTCTGCAACCCCTTACCCATGAAAAATTAAAGCAAATAATCACATTTTCCCCAAATTTCTTTGTCCCCAGATGAAGCAAGTGGGTTGAAATTAACTGCATTTTAGATAATTTTTCCTGGTATTTTTCTGGCATTCCGCGTTAAGCCGCACGCAGCCCAGTTATAAATGGTTAGCAACTATTTTACAACGACGTATTCAAAACCAAAACGAAACAAAAAAAACAAGTTTTCATTTTTCCTTTTTCTTTTTTGCCCCCAGGATAATTTAGGATTTTTCCTTTTTTTTTTTTTTAAATTTGACGGGAGGATAATTTAGGATTTGGTAAGAAGTTACTGTAGCAGAAATTTGGTGGGCGCTAATTACGGATTTTAGACACGCTTTACCGAATTCAAATTAATAAAGAGATAATAATAATGAACTGATGATCATTTTTTCTTTAGGGAAATAGTATTTTCGAACGCATTCTATATATAAACCCAACCAATAAATAGAACGGAGATATTCTTAGTCCTTATCTATTTGGTTTAGGGTTGGAACCATATCAAGAATTTCAAGAAAATGGTAACTTCGTTTCTTACTGAAGAAGTGTTGTATATAATAATAATAAACATAATAATAAGAAGTTTGAATCCTTATGGATTATGTTGACATTATTGTTTTAATTAATCCATTTATTATTAGATGATAAAGTCGTTTAAGGTTTGGTTATAAATTCCATTCGGTTCTAAGTACTACGTTTTATGTACTGTTGGCATTGTTCAAGGATTCTTGGTATTATTATCGTCTACTCTGTTTTAGATTCTGTATTTCTGTTAACAGATTGGGTTAGAGCTTTTGTGACTCTGCATTCTTAGAACAGGAATATGGTTGGACTTACTAGTTATTGGGATAAGATGATTAATGGAGTGGCAAATGATGAAGATTTTGAAAAGATACTCTACCTGTTGGATTTTCCTATGGAAAGTATTGAAGGGGATGTGCTTGATGGAGATTGGAATCCTAGTAACTCAGAGTGCTGCGGGCCAATCCCTTCGGAAGCACTAATGGGTTTGTGTTTGCCTCCGACTCCTGGGAGTAAAATTAGCAATGCAACATCGTATTCATGGCCTAAATCTGATCGTGTGAGTTTATGTGCTACCTTACAATAGCTTGTTTGAATGCATTGTGGTTTTGAGTATCTATGTAGATAATGAGAAGTGCTACACAAACAACTAGTTGTACAAATTGTGTATATGGCAACAATTCATGCCACGTGTACGGGTTGTACAAATAGTTGTATACAAGTAGTAGTACATATATAGAATTTTTTTTTTTATTTGTAGATATCGTGCTGGGTTTGTCAACTTAATGAATTGTGTAATTGGTGCTACTGGAGGTGCTTATTCTTGTTTTGATTTGGTACAGTTTCCGTCTAAAATTAGAACAAAGGTTATTTGAATAGTTACATCGGTTAGTAGACTTTTGAAAAGAGTGAAATCTCCGTCTTTTATTTTTAGGCTAGATTATGCACAATATCATATTTGGTTCATTGTTTTCAGGAGGAATGCTTCATGTCAAACCCAATGTTTTGAAACCAGACCAGACCGGCAAGTTCAACCGGGAAAAACCGGGAACCGGTCGGAAAAATGGTTATTGTACAAAACCTCTTTAGTGAAAACTGGACTGTGAACCGGGCTTTTTGGATGGTTCAACTGCGAACCGGTGGACCCAGTATCGGGCTTCAAAGGTTCTCCGGTTCAAAATTTGTCGAATTTTAAACTTGTTTTAAGCCCAACAGCCAATGCTCCAAGGCCCATACTCATTCCTGTGTGTAATTAGTGTCTCCAATGCCTATTTAAAAACACATAACCCCATCTTCTTCTATTGAAGATCCAATGTCAGACTTCTTAAGCATGTTTAGCGGCAAATGGCAATTTAATTGTATAACAAACTTCTCTTGTTAAATTCCAATGTGGGATATCGCCCCGTAGCAATTAAGTGCTTAACTCCAGTTTCTTCAATTTGTAGACACAACATGGGATTATGGTATTACTACTCACTTGTAATCAGTTTGGCTTATTGTCTTTTCTTATTTATTTATGCTATGTTTTGAAATTTGAATATGTTATGTTATCAAGAACTTTTGAAATTATTGGGATTTATAAAATGTTTGTTGAGTCTATTTAAGTTATGTGCTAATATTGTAAGTAGAAAATATAAAAAATTCATATGAAACTATGATTCTTTTTACCAATATATGTTTGAAAATCAATAGAATAACTATTTCTGGCAATTTTACAAAATTTAGCATTTAGTTTTATATGTTTTTTTTTAATAAAAAGCAGTTTGAAGCCAGTTCAGCCTGCTTGGATGTTTCAACCTGTGAACCGTTGCCTTTTCCTGTTCCCTAACTTGTCAAGTTTTCTGAACATTGGTCAAACCATTGCTAGGCTTTGGGTGCCCTTTTTTGGATGCTAGCTTTCGGGTTTCATTTCTTCATACCCTTGAACAGAGGGTTTCTGGTAATAACATGTACCAGTAAAATCTGGAAAGAAGAGAAATGAGATTAGACGAGAACAAGTTGAGAGTTTGTTTATGAGTTGGCAAGTTTCATGCATATATGGTTATCTTGTGTACTTAACATGATTAGAGTGAGACCAAGACCTTTGTAGTCTAGTGGCATCCTTGTTTGTTGTTTACACCTTTGGTCAAGGGTTCGATTCCCCTCCCCTACAATCCCCTTGTAATGTTCCCAAAAAAAAAAAAAAAAAAAAAAGATTTGAGTGGAATAACGGTGTCATCAGTTATTTTCAATTTGTTTTGATGCATGCTAATTCTGGCCTTGTTATGTTCTGATCGTTCTTTTGATTTGTTCAACAGTCTTTAGATGTTAATGGAACTTCTAAGCAAAAACCTATAACATGTGTTGAAGATGCTTCTAGCTCAATTATTCTCGGACAAGATGCACCTGGTGACATGGGGGAGTCACGGATTTTCCAGACCAAAAGCCCGGTTTCTGTTCTTGAAAGGGGTCAATCATCATTTACAAGGAGCTTAATTATCAAATCTGGCATCGACGTTCCAGTAAGACCCAGATCCAAGAGACGTCGAGCTACAGCCCCATGGAGTCTGATGCCTCCCATGTCTTCCTTTTATGCCTCTAACCGGAAACAAAATTCCCTGAAAGACACTGAGAAGAAGAAGAAACCACTGCTGCTGTCTGCCACAACGGAAACCACATCTAAGAAATGCACGCATTGTCAAGTGGCAAAGACACCACAATGGAGGGAGGGACCTTTGGGGCCGAGACTCTGTGCAATGCATGTGGCGTTCGATACCGGTCTGGACGTCTATTTCCGGAGTATCGACCTGCAGCGAGTCCTACATTTGTGCCATATCTGCACTCAAACTCCCATAAGAAGGTCATAGAAATGAGAAATAAAGGTAAGCAGCTGGCAATTGAAGTCGAGGACCTTCATTATCTTGACTCCCCGAGTTCGTTCCTATGAGTACCTATTCGTCTGATCTTAATTTGTTATATATTTATTGATACTAACTGTGGTACTTCTAGTTAGGGGAGATTGATTTTAGTTTCTTGCTTCAAACCTTTTCACTTCGTTGTTTTTCCAGAGGAGAAGGGTTGTCTACTGTTATGAAACTCCTAGTTAGGTTCATGTACAACGATGGGACCATTTGAGGTTACTGGATTGATGTGTCCTAGAATGAGAGAAGGTCCAGCGTGTTTGCTAGTTTATTATGAAGGAATGGTTGAAACATGGAAAGGATATTGAATATTTGCTATTTTCAATGAATCTTTCCTATGTTTTTATGATGGTAGCTTGTAGTTTGTTCATTTTTCAGTTTGATGGGTGATTGTTAAGCACCTAGACCAGTGCTATAAGTAACGTTTTAAACCATCCTCTTCGCATGTCTATAGTGGGCAGGTATTAATGGAACAATGCTATTTATTTATACTGGAAAGCCCTTAAATAAATTAATGCTCGTGTGGCACAGTCATGGTTGTAATTCAAAGATTATTTTTTGATGAAAATGTTCTAGAATTAGCGTTTGATACCAACTGGACCAATAGAAAAACAAAAATTACCAAGCTCATTGCACCACGTGATTGGTTGTAAAACCGGACAGTAATTATTGGTAGCTTTCAAAATTTAAGACGATTGATGCTATAGATAGCACCTAGCTTGACAACAGATGAAAACCTAACTTTTTTAGAATAGTCGAATACTCGAACGAGGATTGAACATAGTTGTGGTTGCGGTTGGTTCTAAAACCTGTAATTGTAATTAGTATGGTTTTCTTATTCGATTTTAAAATTTTAGATTAGACAATTGATGTTACAACACCTAGCTTTACAACTAATTGTTGTTGGACCTGTAATGAAAACATTTTAAGAATAGTCAAAGGGTTTAACATGGTGGGATATTTACCTTCAAAGGAAAAATCAACAAGTCCAAAAGTTCTATGCCTACAAATTCAGGTAAAAATGGGGTGTAAAAAAATGCTTCATACGGCTAAATATGCTAACTTATAAGAAGATTGTATGCCCTTGTCCTTTCTCCATTTCACAAACCAATTAACATTACTAATTACTATATCATTACCCGTGCGTTGCGCTGGAAAATCTAGTTCAAATTATATAAGTTGAGCTTATAATAATTTTTTAAGAAATTCACAATGAGAAATTATACGTAATTATTGACCTACTAAATTAATCTTTTTACTTTTGAAGAAATTTGTCTATAATGTAGTCGAATTAATACATTCTATATAATTTGTTTATCCTTCAACCATAACCTTTGGATGATGGATAGGATCTTTAATCACTCTTAAATGGTAAATAAAAAAGGGAGTAGACAAAAATGAACTTAGATAATAATCAAACAATTATAAAATGTATAAAATAAAAAATTTATTAAGAAAGGATAGAAATTAGAAGATAAGATAAATCAAAGAGTTTTAAAAGGGAAGTAGATCCCATAAGGATTCTTCGGTAAGAGTTAGGAAGAAGCCTGAGAAGAAAAGAAGAATCAAATAATAACAAAAATAAATAAATAAATAAAAGGAAAAAAAATAATTTTTACTACACCAGTTACCAACAAAATAAAGCAAAGGACTAGAGTATCCGCACTTACAACAAAATGAGCGGAAAAATTGTAGTCAAATTGTACTGCAGCTTTTTTCATTTAATTAATTAATATATAAATATAGATTTATTATTTATTAAATGTGTTAAATATATAATTTCATTTGAATTATCAAATTAATGTTATTTATTTAAAAAGTCATATTTGTATTACTATTAAATTAAAAAAGTCACATATAAAAAAACCACTTAGAACAATCAATTAATTAAGTCACATATAGATAAAGTCGTATTTAGTTAACAAATCATGTTTAATAAAAAAGTCACGAGATCGGAAGAGCACACGTCTGAAAAGTCACATACAGATTAAAATATTAGATTTATACAAAAAATTGTGTACCGTATAACTTCTTATTTTAAGAAGTTGCATAATGGTTATTTAGCATTTACAATATATGTTACTTATAGTCAGTTTTAAAAAGTCGCGTCACGTGTAACTTTTTTAATTAAAAAGTCACATACAACTAAAATCACATGTTTACATAAAAATCAAGCGTTGTGTAACTTTTTATTTAAAAAGTCGCATAATGATTATTTGACATTTATTAGAAATTTTCTAAAAAGATAGATAAGGCTCTTTTTTAGCAAAAGCAGCCCTATAACATGTGGGGCTGTTTTTGTTAGATTCAAGCCACGTGAGGGTAAAACTCTTTAAAAATGAGCCTTATCTATCTCTGTAGAAGGACTCGCATTTATTGCATATCAATTGTAAAAAGTCATAGAACTCGCATTTATTGCATATCAATTGTAAAAAGTCATGTTTTATGTAATTTTTTCAATTTAAAAGTCATACATATTTTTTTTTCTCATAAAAAAGTCGTATAGATGTTAAAATCATAGATTTATACAAAAATAACGTGGCGTGCAACTTTTTGTTTTAAAAAATCACATGATGATTTTTTTTTTAATTCAATGTATGACTTTTTATTAAATAGTTATACAGTAATCCATATAGGTTTTTTTTTTAATAGTACACGAATGTGACTTTTTTAAACCTCATTTATATGACTTTTTAATTTAATGTGACTTTTTTTTATTAGAGTAATACAAAATTAAATTAATGTAATCTACGCTAAATTTTATGAAAAACTTTGTAATTAAATTAATAACATCTATATAACTAATAACATGGCATTATTACAAGCCCCATGCATGCCACATTATTGGGTTGCCTTATGGGGCCAATAATAATAAAGAAAAAGCCCCATGCATGTCGTATTTTTACCACACTAAATTCCCTAAACAAGCTTTGGACGTGATTTTCAAATACCAAAACTTTTCAAACTACTTGGCCTAATTTTCCATAACATGGTTGTGGTTAGTTTTAAAACCGGACTGTAATTAACTAATTATTGGTCTTTTTTATTTGTTTCCGAAATTTTATACGACTGATGCTACTAGTAACACCTAGTTTGATAATAATTGTTGTTGGGGCGTGGTTATGAAAACCTAAGTTTGTAAGGATAGTCGAACAAGAATTGAAATACCATAACCAAATAAAAATATTTTATCACCATCCGATCGTATTTTATAGTGACATTCCTATGCTCTAAATTTTAAATTGACCAATTAAAAATAAATAACTACTCCTCAGAAAAAAAATCTAGTGAGTACTAAACTGAAGAATTAAGAATTCACATATAGATTTAAAGACCCAATTTATTATATAATTTGAACCACAAAACTCTATACGAGTTTTTGATTGACCAGATGTACTATGTGTTCAGTTTTCTATGGGGCAAAATTGGGCTTCATAAGAGAGCCCGACTCTTAATTAAAAACAGCAACGTCACAAAATTAGATGTGCTTTTATACACGTGACTTGTTTTAATCGGTAGTTAAACTTATACATGGAGCCCAATTGGGTCCATAAAATTTACCACTATGCGTTCAGTACTTTTAAAGTACTAGAATATTTTACCTCTCTTGTTAGTGGGCGTCGATTATTAGAAACTCATATCTACGTTAGCATATAGCGCCCTAAAATACAATTTGTTTATGGGGGTCTGATACCAGTAAAAAAAACAACCAAGTCATATACTTGTTTTCTATCAATAGTCATATACTCTATGGGAATCAGCCCATAGAATATCATATCCGCCGGTGCTGGAACTGCACCCCATGACCAAAACCGTTTAATACATGCGAATGCGAGTGGAGAGGGGGAGAGTGTGATTATGGGCCGTGACTTGAAAATGTTAAAAGGCAGCAAAGGGGAAATTCATTCATCCCATTTAACGCTTATGAGTCCTCGACTGTTTTAACTGTGAGCACTAATCCTCTGGCGATGTTTTCTCTCTATTATCCGAATCCGAGATTCTCCTCACTCTCTTTTCTACTCGCCTTCTCGGTTCAAACCCTTAAAGTTTCTTCCAGATTTTTATTGTCTCGGTTTCTAACTTCTTTTTGTTGGGATTTCTTTTAGATGGCATTTTGTCACCATTTTTGACCTTGAAAGCAAGGTTTTATATGGAGAATTCTTGCACTGGAATCTGGGCTTGAGACTAACGGTACAGATCTCTTTATTATGTGTATAAATGTTACGAGTACTGTGTTTAATTTACTGTCATTGTTGTCTTCTATTTTGTTGTCATCATTTTTTGACTTTGGATTTAGCTTTCAAGTGCCCTAAATAGGTTGGTTGTTTGATGGCTTCTTTACAGCATTTTAGTGAAGAAAGAATAATAAAATTAAAGTAACATCTTTCTGCTGCGAACAAAACTGTATAATTGTTGTGTTGTTCAAGAAAATCTGATTTTGCAATTGGAAATTAAGGAGTCAAACGGGAGAAGAATGAAGGAAGGGGTAGAGAAGAGTTTGGATTCCGAGTTATGGAATGCTTGTGCAGGAGGTATGGTCCATATTCCTCGGGTGAATTCCAAGGTGTTCTATTTCCCACAAGGGCATGCTGAGCACGCACTAACTGGTGTTGATTTCACTGCCCTGCCGAGAATTCCACCACTGATTCTCTGCAGGGTTACTGCAGTCACATACTTAGCAGACCCTGAAACTGATGAAGTTTACACAAAGATTAACCTGATTCCAATTGAGAACAATAAGGACAATTTTGATGATGATGATGATGAGGGTCTGGTCAGAAATGGATCTGAATCTAATGGAAAACCCACCTCGTTTGCCAAAACACTGACCCAGTCAGATGCAAATAACGGTGGGGGATTCTCGGTCCCAAGGTACTGTGCAGAAACTATCTTTCCGCAGCTTGATTATACTGCTGATCCACCTGTGCAGACGGTAATTGCCAAGGATGTTCATGGGGAGGCGTGGAAGTTTAGGCACATATATAGAGGAACACCAAGGAGGCATTTGTTGACTACTGGGTGGAGTAATTTTGTCAATCAGAAGAAGCTGGTTGCAGGGGATTCAGTCGTGTTTTTGAGGGCGGAAAATGGTGATCTCTGTGTTGGGATTAGGCGAGCCAAGAAGGGTTGTGGCATTGGTGGTCATGAGTCCTCAGCTAGTTGGAACTCAAGTTATGCTGGAAATTATGGGAGATTCTCGGCCTTTCTGAATGAAGATGACAACAGGCTGAGGCATAGAGGGTGTAGCACTGGGAATTTGAGGCAGAAGAGAGTGAGTCCTGAATCTGTTTTGGAGGCTGCATTTCTAGTTGCCAATGGACAATCTTTTGAGGTGATTTATTACCCCTCTGCAAGCACACCCGAGTTCTGCGTCATGGCATCTTCTGTGAGTACTGCAATGAGGATCCAGTGGCGTGCTGGCATGAGGTTTAAGATGCCTTTTGAAACTGAGGATTCTTCCCGGATTGGCTGGTTTATGGGAACTATTGCTTCTGTTCAGGTTGCGGATCCAATTCATTGGCCTAACTCGATATGGAGGCTTCTTCAGGTAATTTAGCCTCGTTTGAACTAATTAATATATCCTTGTATGATGAAATATTCAAATCTATGATGTCCGTTCTAACACTCCTAGGATCTGACCTTAGTTTTGTCTCACTTGTGTGGGTTTATGAAGTATTATTATGATGCACCCCAGTCCTATGTCAATTTAATAGTCCTCTACATTTTTTAAATTCCTCCTCTGTTCCAACTTGGTCGATTTAAGAAAATCCATTAAAGAATAATCACGGTGAAATACAATTTTTGTTTTGTCTTTGAAAGTTTTTTATCCTCACTTAATGTATACGTTGGACTTCTCTTAATTATATTTTACCAGCAACTATTCAACATTTATCGTGTAATGCGATGTTAAATGCCTTCTTCATGCTTCCAAGCGACAGTACATTGTATGGTTCTGATTTGACTGCCAATTCATTTTTTGTTAAATTGAGTATTGGCTTGATTTCCTCATGAATCATGCTAAAAATATTACTACTGCGTATTGTGAACATGTTACATAATTTGTAAAGCGACTGAATGATATGTAATTTCCTACCTTTTGCATCTGGTTTTTCATTGATAAGGTCAGGAAAGCGATCAGTTCTAGCCATTAGAACCATGCTTTTTGGTTTTTTGGCTGCTCTAGCATGGCTACTGAAATGTTTCAAGATGGCCTAGTATATCAGACTTGTGTTTACTTACCCTCTTCCACTTTGTTTCAGGTAAAATGGGATGAACCAGATTTACTGCAAAAGGTGAAGTGTGTTAGCCCATGGCTGGTTGAACTGGTATCAAGCATGCCAGCCATTCATCTCTCAACCCTCTCACCACTGGGAAAAAGGTTGCGTTCACCACATGATCTCGAGTTTACGCTCGATGGCCAATTTCTAATGCCATCATTTTCAGGCAACCCCCTTGGGTCAAAAGGTCCCATGCACTGTCTGTCTGACAAAATTACTGCAGGCATACAGGGAGCCAGGCATGCTCACAATGGAATCCCCTTGTTGGATCTCCACCTCGACAGCAAACTGCAGTTGCGACCATTAGCGCCCACTTTCCAGCATCTTGATAAACTGGCTAAAATTTCCTATGGTAATGAAAATGTATCGTTAAGCATGGGAAGTTCTTTTCAAAAGATCGGAAAATACTGATAATGTAAAGATCCCTCAGTTCCTGCTTTTCGGTCAGCCAATACTTACTGAGCAGCAGATCTCAGATTCAAATTTATCACCACAGAAGACTTCCTTTGGTAAGACAGCATCCAGGACTGGGGGTTTGGCTCCTGGTCGACATAGTTTTCCAGAGAATTTTTCCAGTGGGCTTCGCCTGGATTCTGGCCACTGCAAAGTATTTCTGGAGTCAGAAAATGTGGGTCGGACCCTTGATCTCTCAGTTCTAAGATCATATGAAGAACTATATAAAATGCTGGAAAACATGTTTGGGATTGAAAGCTCAGAAATACTGAGTAACACGTTCTATCATGACGCAGCAGGTGCCGTTAAACTAGTTGGAGATGAGCCATTCAGGTGATGCTCGTTATTTCAATAGTTTCACTTTCCATGATTCAACACCATCAATAATTACATATGAAAATATGCATTTCACATTGATTGCAGTGACTTCAGAAAAGTTGCAAAGAGATTGACAATTTTTATGAACTCCAGTGACTGTGCTGAAAGGTAACTGTAAATCTTGAACTGCTGGCACATGACATTTTTCCCCCTTGTCGATCAAACCAAGTTATTATTTCCAGAATTTGAGAAATTTTCTGAAGTTACTTAATATCTATGATTTCTTTTTAACGCGGGAGACAATAACCCATAAACTTGCTATAAATTTGTTTAACAGGAAATTGGTTACTTGTCTGCCTAGTGGTGAATGTGGACTAGAATCGTCAAACCCAGCAGGACCCTTGAGTATATTTGCCTAATACAGCAATTTAGAATATGTGGCAAAGTACTGATTGCTGATGCTCAAGAAACTGGTTTTCTGATTCTCCTGAGTTAGAAACTTTATTTGGAGAAGTTGATGTTTGTTCTCTGAATACGTTCTGTTTGTGTATTTTGTGGACAGCTTCAGTTGATATTCTCCACTGAATCTTGATGTCTAATTTGTAGCCAGGAATAAATAAGAAGGATATCGGTTCCTAGTCCCGATCTAGTCTTATGATGTAAGCTAAACTTGTGGGATTATATTTCTATCACTTCATTTCTTGAGTTTTCTCGTATAGCGTATGTGATGTGATGCCATTAGGAATTTTTTTCCCTTTAAAATTATTTATTATTGTCTAAGTTATTGTTCTAAGTGGTTCATCACTTGCTTATATATATGAAAAGAACCAATCAATCGTTCTCGAGTAAGTGTTTTGCAAGAAGTTAGATTTAATCTAGATTATAATCTGCGATGTGGTGTCATTTTATTAATTATTTTTTTATGAAAGGTAAATAATTGCGGCGTAATTTTATTTTTATACTTTTTGAAAAAAAAGTGAAACTAATGAAATGATACTGTGTGACAAGTTATAATTCAAATTATAATCTGAATCAGTTGCGAAACACCCTGCACTCTCTGACCGCACTTACGAGAAAAATAAATAAATAAATGAACACGCACGTGAGGCGTGTGACACTACGACAACGAAATAAAGGTTCTATGTTTTTCATCAAATTGATTGCTAGTCAACCATCATGTGAGACTACCCCTCCCTTCGCCGCCCTGATGCGTGAAAATTTGTTCTTTTTTCCTAATTACCTAATGGTCATTTGCTTTCACCATATGGATGAGTAATGCTTACTTATTTACACTTTTATCTCTTCATCTTTAACGAGAATGTATCAACTAAAATTGAAGCCTCATTTTCACAAAATAATAATAACAATAATAATAATAAGAAATAAACACTAAAATTGAAGCCTCAATAAGAATCTCCCGTCTAATCTAAATAAAATAAGAATGCTACGCATTTTAGATTCTTGTAGAAAGGAAACTAGAATAAATGGGATTCATGCATTAAAATTCTGAAAGATATTGCTTTACTCGTAAACAACCCCCACCCCCCCCCAAAAAAAAAAAAAAAAAACTTTGTATTATGCCCAATTGCATTAAATTGCTACCACATAGTTAGATTGGGACTCCAAAATTTATGGCGACAAAACCATGAGTTGAAGCACAACCCGTGTCATCCCCATACTTCACTTTGTTTTCAGTTCCAGACCCGTTTATTATGGAGCTTGCTCCTTTGCGTTGGGATCTGAGGAACATTAGAGTCGCACATCAAAATTACACGGTTCCAATCATATTTCTCGACTCAGAATTTCGTCATTTGTGCTAATTTGTCAATCCCTGCCTTGTCTTGAGATAGCAGAATTCCATGGAAAATCAATACGCCAAAGACTGATCCTACTCCTACGCCTGCTGAGTTTTGATCTGCATTTGGGGCCAGTATCCCACGAACTAAAGTTTATTATACAAACAGATAGATCAATACTTGAAAATTCTGAGACATCCAATACTACACCAAGTTCAACATACTGTGCATGCAAAAGCAATGGAGGAAATAAACGACGCCTCGAGTTATTCACAATACAATATTAGGAAGTAGTTCATAATAAAAAGTCATAAAACATGTTCACAATTCACATTATTTCATGTGTGTCGTGTTTCCTTAACATTTGGTAACCCAGGATTTAAATGTATCCACATCCACTTGTCCTCCCTCCATTGCAAGAGCAAGCCTGCAAGGCACAAAGAAAAACAATTCAAATCCCATTCAAAAAACTCTTGTATTAGAAAATGAAATCCAACTTAGAATTTAACATATAAACAAATGATGTGTAGTATTAAACAGCATGAATTATGACCGTGCTGCTTCTTCAATGACTATGCTAATACGTCCTCGGAATTACAATTTTGAACTCATTATTCATCATACCTTGGACCATGAACACATAACACATATCATTGTCCCACCAGATGCAGTGACGGTCAATATGGCAGAATGACAAGTCTGGGAGGCTGCTGACTCTTTCCTGTGTCCTTGCTTTTTTTTTTTTATTTCGGGGATTTTTATTATCTTTCTATTTTGCCTTTGTTTTGGATATAAGTTGGTACGAACTACTTCTGTCTAAAAGTTGTGGTCAGGAGCAAAAGGTTAGAGCAGGAGCAAAAACAGGTATACAGATTGAGGCATAATATACTTACATGGACATTTTGCTGCTTTTATTTATTTATTTTTTGAAAAAACTGATGACTACATGCATGAAAAAGCTAAGCTCATAGTTTACTAGCTGTAAACAAGAAAGAGGAAAACATAGCCCAAATTCACTCGCTGTTATAGAACATATAGAGAACTACAATATACAATATGCTAACTACAAATGGAATACAAATTTAATCTTTCAGGCATTGACTATATATAAAAGGGTTAATTTCACAAATCGTCCCCAACCTTTGGGTTAAGAATCGGTTTCGTCCCCAACCTTTTTTAAGACACACCACAGCCCCCAACCTTTTAAAAATGCACACAAATCGTCCCTATTGCTACTATTCCGTCAAATTTTTATAAAAAAGGCGATTATACCCCCCATAAACATTTTAAACTTTTTAAAAAAATGTTTTAAAATAATAATAAACTAAAAAAACCCACCCCACCCCATCCCCCCCCCCCAGAAATGGCAGCAAAATGGGGGGGGGGGATTCACCCCGCATTTTGCTGCCATTTCTGGCAGCAAAATGCTGCCGGAAATGGCAGCCAAGTGGCTGCCGATTCCGGCAGAAATGGGGGGTGAATCCCCCCCATTTTGCTGCCATTTCTGGTAGCAAAATGCTGCCGGAAATGGCAGCCAATTCCGGCAGAAATGGGGGGTGAATCCCCCCCATTTTGCTGCCAGAAATGGCAGCAAAATGAATCCCCCCCTTTTTGGCCGCCGGCAAGGGAAACGTGGGGTGGGGTGGGTTTTTTTAGTTTTTTTATTATTTTTAAACATTTTTAAAAAATGTTTAAAATGTTTATGGGGGGTATAATCGTCTTTTTCATAAAAATTTGGCGGAATAGTGGCAATAGGGACAATTTGTGTGCATTTTTGAAAGGTTGGGGGCTGTGGTGTGTCTTAAAAAAGGTTGGGGACGAAACCGGTTCTTAACCTAAAGGTTGGGGACGATTTGCGAAATTAACCCTATATAAAATTAGTTCATTGAATAAGACCTGCCTCTATGCAAAATCACTACAAGCTCTTTTATGCCCACTTCTTGATTACATTGTCAGTTGAATTATATACTACCTTTAATTGTGTTTTTGGCCGGGAAAGAAGGGCTTTGGGGGAGGTGGGACAGACTATCCCACAGATGGGTTTTACATTTTTTACTGCCTAGTATCTACTTTCCTGGGTAACTTTGATTAACTTGGAATACCTAATATCAAGTATTTCACAGTTGACAGTATCCCATGAGACATTTGTCAAAACAGGATAACGGAAGCAATGCTTGTACGCTTCTGCAGAGTTCTAATCAATTACGTAGCTGTGCAGCAACAGCCACATAGCTTTTGTATTCTCCAACATCCATTCGAATTGTATTTGATTAAAATGTTACACTCTATCCATTGCCAACTTAAATAACTAATTCTGTAAAACATCTCTCAATTCAGTTGATCCTTAATATTAACAAACTGGGCAAAAGGAATGCTTGAGGGAATCACAAGGGGAAAGTATTACAAACACGAATTCATTTCTGCCTATCAACACACTGAAAATTATGTTCCACATGAAACATGAAAATATTTACAATGAGAAGGGCCATGTTAGCCACGAGCAACGCATGTAACAGCACAAATATACCCACTTTATATCAATAATTAAGTATGATTCTTAATCCCCACTTGATATTTTCTTGAAGTATGATTCTTACTCCCCGCTTGATTCTTACGGACAATGAGGAATCTGATTTTTCCTTAAGAGCAGGAGATGGAAACACTGGTGACACGTCAAGTTAATAAATTTTTCAAAATTTCAAATGTAAATCATACCTTCAATTTCATAGTTATTAATAAACGACATGATATACAAACATGTCAAATATTTGCATTTAGAATGTTCACAATTTATTCTTCAAGCATTATATTATAAGGGCTCGGTTTCTAGAGCTAAAATTTTTCAACAAATCAAACTCATGTGCACCACACATTCTCTATAAACAATAATTTTTCACACTTCCCTATGACCTCTTGACTTTTTCTCCACACATTTCAAATAATAATTTCCCTCCAACTAAAACACTAAAAAGTTAGCTACAAAGAACAATCCCTAAATCAAAGGAAATATATAAAAGGGAAGGGACACAGCTTACAGTCTTTCAAACCACATTATAAAGATTCTGATTTCTGACATAACGAGATAATTTCCAACTACAGACATAAGGCTCTAGTAGGAAAATTCATACATCATCGGATTTTTAGGACTTAGGTTAAAATCCTAGCTTAATAAAGCAAAAACAAACAAACAAAATGACAATCATCCAAAGTGCAAAACCGTAGCAAGGATAAATGACCGCAAAATCCAATAAATGATTCTTTCATATTTTTCAAACATAGGAATAATTTTAGTTGGAAATAAATAACTAAATAAGAATAACAATGATAGAAGCTAGAGACAACACGAACTTATGTAGACCCTAATACTACCAACACGAGTACAGGAACGAGTACAGGAATAAGCTCAACTACATTCAAGTAATTCTGCAAATCTTATGGCAGTATGATAAATCTAAACTTAGTTTAGTTCACATCGATCGATTTTATGAGTGAGTGGTCACAGTCAAAAGCTATACTATTGATCGCAAATGCTATATGACAGGCCACAAATATTTCCATCCATGCCTATGGCTACAAAACACATGGCATGTGAATTTAAATGTTGCTTGTAAGGGGATCCTATCTGTCAATCACATTCTAAAAGGAAATTAAATACCCAAATCAAAATAATACTCCTCAAAGAAAAATGCAAGCAAGTCTTTATCTACTTGCAGCTCCGGAGAATGATCGCTGTTTTCTTAACTAAAAGTTTATACCTATAAATGTTTGTGTACGTCACTACTATAAATATAATACAAGTAGTTTGTGTTTTGCAATGGGAGATGCTAATATTAGTCACAAGTGACACATCTAATACATGTCTACCCTCAAGCAAGGTGCATTAATGGTGACTTGTACACCAACATTAGCACTCACAGGCTGCAACTATGGTGGCACTTCCAGCTACTAAAAACCACTTAAAAGTAAATGGAGAAAAAAAGAAATTGAACATTCAGATGAGTAAAATCAATTCCATTGTTAGCCTCAATCCTAAATCATCAGTTTCCCAGGATTTGTGGAACTCCTTTCTGCTTTCATCAACAAACATCACCGAAACAAATTAATAATAATACTGCTAATAGATAAAGTATTCAATTTTACCTGGGAACTTTGCCTATTAAGAATTCCAAATAGATTTAAGAAAGTTAAGTAATCTTCTCTAATCTTTTTCCTAAGACAATTATAGGTTCCTTAACTGCATCAATCCAACTTTCACCAATAGGTCCTCTAAATAAATGACCACTTATTTCGTCAACCCCCACAAAGAATACTAAGAAATGAAAAATAATCCACCAAATTAAAAAAAAAAAACCCCACCAATACAAAAACAGAATGCTAATGAAGGGTAAGATTTTAATACAATCAGCAATACAACTTTTAACCGCGTAAGAAAATCATTAAAATAAGGAGAAAATCAAGATTATATTCGTATGCATAAACAAATGAACGAGGAAAAAGAGCGCGAAATTACTAGGGTTTAATTGTAGTAGAGCTCAAGACCCATGCCATCATGGATCTCGTAGTCCTTAAGAGTTATGTGGTCCTTGTAGATGTTGTACCACTTCTGAATCCGGATCTTGTCGGCCCGGGTTCCAGTCTGGGCTGCCACAAGCTTCTTCAGGTCGCCGATGGTGTCATCCTCGTTACACTTGACACGCACCTTCTTCCCAAGCCTGTCGTTCAGCACCACCTCAATCATCCTGTTCTTCTTCGACCTGACAGAGTTGCAATCTCCAAACAAACCAAAGCCCTAACTAATTGGGTTTCCCGTCCGGCTCAAGAAGCTTACGCGTAAGAATAATCCGTAAAGCAAGAAAATTGGGAATGGGAAAGGACCCTTTATACTCCGGAAATTGTGAACCGGCTTCTGGAATGATCTAAATGCATAAGCGGTCACTTAAAAATTAGTGAATTTCCAACTACATCACTGAATTTTTTACAGTTAGATTATTACTTTTCATTTTCCTTTTTCCTTTTTCTTTTTTTTTTGAAGAATTTACCGCCGTTGTTGTTGTTATTATTATTATTTACGGTAAGTGTAATCACATTATTGAACTTTGATTAATAATAAAAATATCTTTCTAACACAGTAGACGGTATCTCTAAAATGCGGTATTTTTTTAATTAAATCACCATATAAGTCTCAATGTGATTTTTAAGTCTCAACCTCAACTTAATGGGGGTATTGATGCCCCTACCTATTTCTTTATTTATTGATTATCAAAGAGATAATTTCTATGATGCAATCAGATGATACCTTTACAAACCAATGAATGAGTATCATTTCTAGTAGAAGTGTAAAGATGGGAGGGCCGCTCCTGTCCACCCAAGCCCGCCCGGAACTGGCTGGTCCCAGTTGTGGGCTGTTGCCCGTGGTCAACCAGGAGGGCCGATTCAAAGACTCCAGGCCTGCGGTTTAACCATCGGCCCGTGAAAAAAATTTAAAAAACAAAAATTTCAAAAAATTAAAGTTGCTTGCTACAGCAAGTTGCTGCTTCATATGCCGATTTGGTCAAAAAATGACCCTTTTTTATATATCTTTTATATTTTTTTCTTGTATTATATTTTTTTTGTATTGTATTTATTATCATGTCATTCTCTTTTTAAATTTGTGTGAGCAATATTTGAATTTCCAGATTTTTTTTATATAATAAGATATTTAAAGTTTATTAAAAAAATTTACTTTCATCTTGTTGTATATTTATTTTTTAATTTGAATTTAAAAATTTAAAAGACTAATAGATCTCTCTTAAAAATGTGATAAATTTCTCATTAAAGTATTTCAATTGTAATATGTTTATCATAAAATTTAAATATAAAATGTGGCAAAAGATAAAATGAAAAAATAAAAAAAAGGAGGCCCATGTGGACAGGCCTACATGGACCACGATGATGGCTGGGCCATAGGCCAAAACCAGGGCCGATCCAGCCCGAACTGGGAAGCCCGCATGTGTTGGCTATTTGGCATTTGGGGCCGTGCTGGGCCGCAAAGGGTAGCAGGCCGACCTAGCCTGGCTCCGCTCGCGTCCATTTTGACACATCTAATTTCTAGTGCTAGAAATTTTTTGTCTATAACAATTAGGTCTTAACTTCAATTATAAAAAATGATCATATGGTATATGATAACAAATACTCACACCTAGACGTTAAATTATTGAATATAAATTAATAACATATGTTAATGATGGTTGGCCTATTATTTCACATTCACATGGTGGTATGACAATCGTCTAATTTATTTAAAATAAATTTATTATTAAGTTAAAGATAGAACTTAAATGCTGAGACCTTTACGTGATTTTAATAAAAATTGATGATGATATGCTTTTTAGTATAAATTAAGGAAAATATCAAAAAACTTGTTGAAAATTTAAAAAACTTTCCATCCATGTGTCATGCATTATGTATTTCAAATCAATTATGTACTTTAAATCCAGATGACATGTATTTATGTTACATGAAAAATTCTTGTTGAACAAAAAAAAAGACAAAATATTTGATAAAATTGACAAGTGTTGTGTGTAATTAGTGTTGATGTAAAAATAATGTGATGCATTAAAAAATAAAATTGTACCATGTGTCATTTTTGTTAAACTTTTTATATTTATTTATTTTCAAATAGCACAACCCTATATTATACAACCCAATATTACATAGTATGAAGTTTTTTAAAAAACTTTTAGAAAGCTTGCAAGAGGAACTATATAAATGATAAATTTCAATGATGCTTGGCATAATATTACTCCACATCATTGTGTATGTATCACAATCGATTGAAGATTTGTTTAAAATAGTTAAGATCAAAATAAAAGCTAACTGCTTCAACATTTTTCCCCCCTTAAATCACCACTTGCTCCACGCCTCGTCCCCGAAGAGATGACATAGCAATGTCAGGTCCATGGAGAGGAGGAAGTTCAGTAATCTAACTGGCTGCAAGTCCACAATTTTGTTGCAAGTTAAGCGAAATTTCTTCAAATTACACCATTAAAAAAAAAAATTCAAAGTTGAGTTAAGTTGCGTATGGGGTAAGGTTTTTGCACATTTTATGGTGTCCATTGAACATTATATATGATATCCAATGAATTGTATGACAGACTCTCATTAGACATATTAAGAGATGAGTCCCTCAATGTGTCTAATGAGAATCTGTCACATAATCTATTAAACACTACAAGATGGTGTCTAATGGACACCATAAAAGAACTGCAAAATAAAAGATGATGATGTGTTTATCATCATCATCATCATCATCTAATGTGTTAGATATATTTAATTAAAAATAATAGAAAATCTTTGAACTATGAGACGCATCGACTGCTTACAAGCGCATGAACAAATAAAGGAGGGAAATTAGTATATTGTAACTGAAGCTCAGGGCCAGTGCCATCATGGATTTCATGGTCTTTAGGGCACCTCTAATACAATACAGTCCATTAAAGCTTATTTAGCAAGAAAATAGACATTGTATTAAATGTAGTTCAAATAGATCTTCAAAAAGCAAAATGTTCTTCAATGTAAAAATTTTGAAAACCACAACGGAGGAAGGTGGATGAAAAAATAATATAAAAATGTGCGGAAGAGGTCTTTCGGGTAGTCTGACCTTCACGTGAACCCTGTCCAATTCCATGTCAATTAGACCATGTCAACATCATCAGGATTGGTGAGCAATTTTTTCACATTTTCTCATTGGTTCTGTTTTAGATTACATCACAGTATTAGAGATGTTCTTAAGAATTATATGGTCTTTGTAGATGGTGTAACACTTTTGGATCCGGATCTTATCGGCCGCAGTTCCTGTCTGAGCAGCCACGAGCTTCTTCAGGTTGCCAATCGTGTCATCCTCATTGCACTTCACACGCAGCCTTTTCCCGTGCCTGTCGTTCAGCACCACCTCAACCATCCTTCCACTTCAGATATTCCAACACCAGGCTGAAGCTCCCAAGTATATAATAATAATTGGCAAAGCAAGGAAAACCAAACTGAAAGCTCAATGAATTGCGCAAAGAACGACACCGCGAATTATTGAATCACGAACACAAGTAAACGTGAATTCTTACTTTTGCCAGAGAATTCTCTCAAATTTTGATTATATGTTTTCTAAGGTCAAAAAGGTCTTTATGTAGGCCAAATTATTCACAAGCCATTTTCATTAAAAAATAGATGCAACCATTTAAAAATCGATTCCATTTATCAATAAACTCAAATTTTAAATTTTAAACACATGACATCATATTTAACCATCAAAACATATTTAATGTACTATAAACTTTCACATCATTTTAATTATTACCGCCACATGACACAATAAAATCTCGACACTCAAACAAAATATGAATTTTACATCCATTTAAACCCACTTTTCTATAAATGTTTACCTAACAAAGTGAAAAATCTAATCAAACCAATTACATCTACATATTTGACCATGCCGATTTGTACTGCGCAAAACCTTAACTATTCATTCTCACAGAATTTAATTCTGTTTTTTTAAAAAAAAAAAAAACCTCCCATGGATACGAAACAACAATCAACAACCAATCCCACACTGCTTAGGATTGGAAACACTAAAATCTTTCAAGGTACATAATTTGTAAAACATCTAAACAATTTGACAAAAACACATTCTAATTAAAAATAAATAAACAAATAAATAAAACGATGGATAAAAATACGATCTAGCCCCAAATCTTGAACCAACAAGTGCTTCATGTCTTCCTATAATTACTCTTACAAAATGATGAATCACACCTGTAATATGACAAAGAAAAGGGAAACCAAAGAATTTGATGAATTTAGCCGAAAAACCCCGTAAAATCTTTTACAAAACTGAAGCCACTCTAATTTTAAAAAATAAAATAAAGTAAAAGATAAAGTCTAACAATAATATAATAAGAATCAGTAAATATTATATAGCCTGGATGTTATCCCCATTGAAAACATAAATACTGTACATATATATGGCGTATTTGGTATGCAATCTGGACAAGACTGGACTTGCGAGAAAACAAGATTTAACATGTTTTCTAACTCAATTTTGTCCAGTATTGTCCAATCAAACTTACCACATATGCTGCATATGCATAGCGCCTTCCAACTGAGTATGGGATCCTCCAGTCGAGATGTCAACGCCAAGTTCAAATGTTTTAAGAGAATTATTCCTGTCCTTAATCCAATACAGTAACCTCATGATCAACCCTCCAGTAGTTCGCGTCATTGAATTCCTTCATCCCTGCTCCACCATCACCTGGTTCCTCCTTTTCCAGCATCTTTGGAACGATATTCCTCTTCAGTGGTCCGGCTTCCCCAACAATCCCCTCCTTGAGCGCTTGCTCCATTGCCTTCTCTGTACCTTCTAATTCCACACCTACAAATTCAACATCCTCTTCAAATAAAGAGGGCACAGCAACAGCTTTTTGACTAGAAGGGGATATAGACAAAGAATCACTGGAATCTGCAGAACTTCCACTTGAGGTTGAAGTTGAACCAATTGGGGAAGCAATCGGCTCCCCTGGATTGGCAAGATTTGTGTTAGTACTGCTTTGCTCATCAAATGGATTCACACTTAATCCATCCTCATGAAAATCTGGTCCCCTTTGGTATTCTACCGGTTCAGGTATTGGCCTGTCTCCAGACGCATCCTCATTGTTGGATGTCTCAAAACTGAAAGAACTCGAGTCATTAGAGGCACCACACTTCTCATGCTGGGGCCCTGTGTTTCCTCCATTTATACAGTTACTTCCGTCCATTCCAGTAAAGATACTTGCATCAGAGCTTGACGAGCAATTAGCAGAAGTCTTGATTTCACACAGTTCATCTTCTTCTCCAACGACTACCTCATCATCACAGCTGCTGTTACCACTATTCGACCTTCCGTTCAAGTTGATCTCATCAACCATATTTGATGGCGAGGTGCTTGTAGGAGCATCATCGACTTTGCCATCTTGAAAGGCAAACCAGTTGGAATTTGTGAACAAACTGCTGTAAAAGGTAAACAGTGTCAGTTACTAAAATTATCATCCACAATAACAATCTAACCAGCTTTCAAATTCTAAAGCCAGAACAAAGGATATTATGACATGCACACAGACTGCAATTTCCAAATTTTTACTCGGTTGTGTAGAACTTCCAACTTCAAGATATTCCTTCGCGCGAACAAGAACTGACAAAACCACACTGTAGAGAAAAGAATGAATGTTCATGCCAACTAAACAGAAGCAACCATTTGTTTACTTGAATTCTGTTTCTTTCTTTAAATCACAACGCTCCTTTAGAGCAAGATTAATGTAGAGTGCAAAAACCCAAGGGGAAAAAAGAAAAACCCAAAGTGTAAAAATGAGGGGGGAAAAACCTATTAGCAAATAATGTGTAGGAGGGAAATTTTGGGGGAAAAATAAATATAGGGGGAAATTTTTTTATTTGACCCCACAATTGGACACATCGCAGCCTTTAATTGGTTGCCATGTTTTTTCAAATTAAAAAATGTGGGGGAATTGGGTAGATAAGGGGCTAAATTTAGCCCCTCATTTACCCAATACGCCCCCCCCCCCAACACCAAAAAAAAAAAAAAAAAAGGTGTATTCCCCCTCCCCCCAACACTATTTGCTATTGTTTGGGTTTTTTCACCCTACATTAATTGTGCTCTTACATTCATAAGCTTGTTATGTGTTATAATGCAATACCAAAACCCAGGTATCAAGTGTGGCATAAAACAGATAGCAATTTTCATATTTTTACTCAGTGGGGGTATACAGTCTAATTTCCACATAAACACTGCAGTGTTTATTTCATTATCATCTCTTTCTTATATTCATGACCCTTTATGATACTACAGCTAGTTATTTGTTCTAGGTTGTGATATTTAGGAAGGTTAAGTCAGTAGACAGGAGCCAACCTGCAATTGTATTAGAGACGAATCAGAAGTCAAAAATGCAGTTCCCATTGCATCATTACAACTAACTATATTAAAAGGGTCTAACTGAGGTTCTTGATGCAACTTTAAACTTGACAAAAGGGATGGAACTCACCTCCCCTGATCATCACCCAACCTCAGGGAAGATATCACAACTTCTGCAGATTCATCGTCGAAGTAAGCCTCCTGCATTTTCATAGATTGAATTTCCAAAATTCAACAAAGTATAATTTATATAGTGGGTAAAAGTTTTGGTTTCATTAGCGTCAATAAGCAACAAGAATTAAGCTGAATATAATATCTACCTCATCATCTCGACCAAGAGATTCTTGACCCTGAAGTAAAGTAAAGAAAACCATAATTAACATGGAAGACACAATGTTTACCAATATTTTAAGGTTTGCCGTTTTGGGCACATTGGGTGGACCAGTACAGATGTATAAGGAATACCTCGGCATCATAATTCTCATATATAGTATATGTGAATGCTTGGCTTAAATTGTTTGCCAGAGTTGCAACATCATAATCCCGGTCATGAACATCATCTTCATCGCTATCTCTTCCTGTCCTGCAGTGCAGTAGGCCGGCTGCAGATAACAAATGGGAAATGAACCAAATATTCACAAATTACTATCTTCAAATTTATCTACACACACTCCTTAGTAAGGACCGATGGGACAAGGCGCATTCTCTCACAGAACTACTTCATTAAGTTAGCGAGACCGGAAGTTGTCTCAAAATTCGGTGATGTTGGTGGCCGGTCCACAATAATTAGCTGATAAACTAAATATAACCTTCCATAAAGGCCATCCAGCGTAAAAGCGATAGCACCAGACAGAGTGGAAAGAAGCATACCCACAAGCCCATCTGTAAACGTTCTCCACCACATTACGTTCCTTCAAGACAGTAGACTGCCACTCATTCCATTCGCTATTTTCCTAAAGCATGCAATAGCATGTCATAAGCAAAACGATCTCTTCCATTAAAATTTATCACGTAGCAAAATGGTTACAATCCCTTATATTTCACATGCTACCTTAGTTTCCAAAATGATAAAGCTTTCATGTTTTACTTAAGAATGCAGGCTAAGCACGCATTCCAGAAAGGTCTACTCTAGAATGCAGGTTAAGCATACACTCAGGCTATGGGAGTTATTAACAGATAATGGTGATGATGTGGTAAATAAACTCAGAATATAACGAATTTAGCATAGAATAGTAGAGGCAGACAGAAATGATAAAAGTATAGTCAAAATAACTGCAAAAACAGAATGCACTAGAGATTCTGTTGCACCACATTTTAGCAATTGAAATACATATAGTTGAGTATACCCATGAAAAAAAAGGAGCTACATGGCTCTTTGTTCTATTTTAGGTGTTACCATGTTAGCACTGAAGCAAACCTTGAAGTCCCTGTTAACATATTCGTAAAAGACTAGAACAAGTCAGAGATCTAAAACAAATCTTCAGCTTATCACACACCTGAAGATGTTTCTGAATGCAATTATCATTCTTTGCCAATTGAATAAGTCTGTTTGATATCCGTGTTATGTGTCCAAAGTATCCCGCTCTAGGTGCCTGTCTTCCAGTAGTAGGTACAGTTGGCTGCATATTGAAACGCATCATTGCATAATTTCAATTATTCTAAGAGGAGAGCTATTTCCTTTTACAGATACAACCCATATGCATTAAACAGATTAACTGTTTCCCGTACCACATCTGGAATCCCAAATTTTCAGACTTCAAACATGCATATAAAAATTAAACCTTCTTCTACACGACGCTCTTCCGATCTGAATAAGAACAAGAGGCAGTATTATAGGTGTGCGGAGAAACCAGAAAGTTTGATTCAAACTTTACCTCATTAAGTTCACCAGAAAGTGTTGGATCTTTGTCTGTTTTAACGATTTTCCCAATCAAATCACATTCTTGGAGAATATGATCGACAATGGCATTGTTTTTGCTTTCCAAGCACGAGTAAATAATACTTTCAACGTGATGATGCAGCGCATTATTGTAAGGGTATCTGCATTAACAAAAAGTAAGATCCTCAGAAAATAGTATGCAGTGCTTCCAGCTAAATAATTCGCCAGAAAAAGATTACACCATATTAAAGCTTCTCTTTTTGTCAAAATCAACCAACCTACCCAGTGTCATTCAAGAGAAAAACAATTAAGATAAGAAACCTTCTTACTCAAGAAAGAGATGAAGGACTCTCTGAATTGTCCCTGATCTGACCAATTCGTCCTCTGCCACCCCATTGCCAGTTTTCAGCAGCACAGCAAGGAATTCGACAATCTAAAATTAGGGACACTATCTTTATCATTTTCTCACTTATGACTTGAGAAAGAATAAAAGGACAGTCTAAACAGTATGCAAATAGGTATATCCTTATGGATGCCAGAAGGTCGGACAAATATCAATATTTATATTCAATGTGAACAGTTAAGAGGGGGCCAGGCACGGCACCTTAGGCCCCTACAAGCCCAAAGTAGAATTGCTTATAATCTAGCCCAGTTTGCAAATCAATTCTATTTTTAAATAAAAATTGATCAAACCAATCACATCCACATTTCATGGGACACACTGCACAAATCTCCACCATTTAAGCCCACTCATTCTCTCTCTTATTTCTCATTAAAACTCATTAAAATGAGTTTGCAAATAGGTGCCTAATATTGAAGGACCAGCAGGTAGAAACTTTGTGTGCTCATTAAGGTATAATGTATGAATCGAAATTAGAGAAAAATCTCAGAAAGGGTTGATATATCTTTATCCATAGGCACAATATTATCACATTGTTTCATGTAATGAGCTATAAGTTCAATGCACCCATCATCTTAGAATAAATGACCAACCTTTAATCGGTGCTTCCCAAGAGGCGGCTTTAGTTCACCATATGCTGTAGGTAGAATCTTCTCATCAGAAGAGACCATCAAGAGCAACAGCAAGTCCCCTGGGTGATAAGACACATAAATGCTAATTCGCACAGATGGTGGAAATTAAAACTATGCATCCAACACTTGTTATATTTATCAGAGATTAAAAAAAATTTAAAATAGAACAGCTCGGTGTTTCAAAAAGCATAAAGTAGGGAAAAGAGGTGTGCTTTAATGAGGAACTGTATAACCCCGCTATGTGCTTTAAGGCAATTTAACGTCACCATAGAATATAAGTCAAAATTTGAGAATGATTCGAAATTATGTTCTTAGTAAAGCAAGATCCATCGAAAAGATTGTTGCTACTGCTATAAAAATGAAATACATCTGATTTGCAACGCAGCATCAAAATGGAGTGGAAAAAGTCATCATTCTTACTGTAGCATGGGTCTTGGACACTTCAAACAGACACTTTGAACCTCTTTCATTTTTCTTTTTACTATGTTCAATTAGAAAGAGTGCGGACTTATTCCCAGCTATGAAAGAAAAATAAAGAGATCATTCACAAGGTCATTAGCCCTCAACTATTTAAAGAAAAAAGAAAGAAAGAAAGAAAGAAAGAAAGAAAGAAAGAAAGAAAGAAAGAAAGAAATACTAAAAAATTTCCTTGTATTCACTTTAAAAGGGAAAAAAAGAAACATACTGCAAGAAAAAATATACTGCCTCCTGCAAAGATAATCCCCTTCTTATTTTCACAGTGTTAAGAAGGTTCCAATAAATGTTGTTGGAAAAGTAACAATTGAAAACAATTTTCCTTATATACCCCTTCTTTCATTTATTATTCCACTTTAGTTCTACTTATTTACTAATAACAACGCATATTAAATAAGGGCATATAAGAAAACTGAGACATTCACTAAGGAAAGCAAATTATAATTTGGGACGGATAAAAAAGAGGAATAATTGACTATCTTTGTGCGGCGGAGGGAGTATATAAAAGAAAATGGTCAAGTGGGATTAAGAACGTGATGTGCATCTCCTCAAACCAGATATTAGTGTTGCAACCTTACTTGGGAGATTGCTTTACTTGAATTAAGCTACACTAGGCTACACCAAGCCCGCTTCAGTTGTCCTATTCCCTCTTCTCCAATTCTTTTCTTTCTACAGTTTGGCTCTTGGTTCTGTTTAGAACAGCTCCAAACCTCTAAAACATTCTAGTGTACAGGCAATGTTGAAAAAATTACGGCTCAAAAGTTTCAATTCCATTGATAAATGCACTAAGGGCAAGAAGTCGAGGTACAATCTTAATAAGTGGCAATCAGATGCAAACTCCATGCTCTTAATGAAGCTATCACGAGACATGTCTCAGGGCATAACCCACTAGCACAAGTTTGAAATAATTATTTATTTCCAACTCAAGGAAAAACAAATCAAGAACCTTTTCCTTTTGTCTTTTTACTAGTCCTAAAACTAGCAGCATTGACTTGTGCAGAAATCATAATACAGAAGATTTTTTATACAATGCACAAAACAAGAGAGAAAGAGAAAACATCACATATGCTGTATAAAGCTCACCAAGTTTAGGAAGCATTGCACCAACAGTGTCAGGATTAACATGTATTGGTGCCTCATACATGGTTTGACTTCTGAAAGAATAAATTAGAGGAGAAGGGATAGATCTTTTCGGATCCAACAAAGAAATACAAACAGTTAGCGAATGGACAAGGGCAGATTTTGATTAGATCGGAAGAGCATGACCAAATATCCTTGCAACGAAACTGCACATTAAAATTCAAATATTCATTCCACTAATACAAAAAATAAGCTAAAAAACTGATCCAGGATTATATGAAAACGTTTTAAGTCTAAGTCAATAAAAACCTTGGGCTGGATAGTTTAGTGGCCAGAGGTGACGGAGCATTTCTAGTTATAGCACACAATGTTTCCGCTGCATTCGCATTTACTTCAGGAGAATTCTGGAGAAAATAAAATATCACCAGCTGAGATAACCAAACTATAACCCTGTTTGGTAAAACTTTAGTTAAGAACCACAACTAAGCCTTGTTCCCAATAAATTTGTGGTAGTCTACATGATCCATTCATTACTTCATCAAGGCCAAAGCTACCTTGCTACCTTCAATGAAAGACCCAAAGCAATTAGTTCTTAGCACCCACAAGAGAACATGTTATCATTGGTATACCCCACCCTTTTGTAACCTGATTTCCAGAGATTGTCGCTCTATGAACGAAAACATATCTGGATGGAATGGATCTATCAAAATAAGCAGGGTATGACAACTTGACAAAATATGCCAACAAGCCCTTAGCATCACTTTTTTCAATTGCAAATGAAAGGTTATCCATAATTTGGCCGAACCAGAAACAGGAAAAAAAAAAAAAAGAGTGAACCAACAAGGTGTGATGGAGGGTTAACAAATATTAGCAACGTGACATTCCTAAGTTGCTAGAAGAATGCCCTTCCTCCTAAACAAACCCAAAAGTGACGCATATCTCAAACACACAACCTCTGGACAGATACACATACATGTAATACCATACGAAATCATCTATGATAAAAACCTGGATAAAACAAAATGATAAAAAGTAAGTTAAGCCACATAGGAGCCAATATTAAGGTTTCATTAGGAGATGGATGCATAACGCATATGACGTGGTCAACACAAACATGGTAACCATCAGTTGTTCTAGTACTTCGAAACCAATAACCCAAAAGAAAAATTTATTCAAATTTTAAAAAAGCCCCAAAAACTATATAGAGTGGCATTCACACAGCTTTGGCATTCCAACACAAATTTAAGGAAGTGGGATAAGACAATGAATACGTGAACCAAACTCTAACCATTAACCCAGACTATAAGCTTATTCTTGGGAGCTGTTGACCCACACAACCAATTTTGCAACTTACAGAGGCATTCAGTTTATCGACAATCATCTCTAGTAAATTGCTATCAGCCAACCATTGAATTACATCCAAAGAGATCGGAAGAGCATTGTCATCAACCCCTACAAGTCGCACCAAGACCTGAAAATAAAGAACAATGCTTGAGAAGAGAGAAGTATCCTCCACAACCGGCAAAAATAATATTAGTAATAGTTTAAATGTAAACCGAGAATCTGTGCAAGTAATAGTTTAAATGTAACCCGAGAATACATAATATAACACACCAACCTCCATGATGGATGTGATACCAATCAAGTCAACTAGCTGCTTGAAAACATCTTGGTGACCCTGCAAGAAACAGCAGCACCAGGGAAACAGAATACGGTCAGAATGCACTTCTCATAGAAACAAAAGAATGAGAAACAAATTTAGAACAATATAATCCATAACATTCTTTCTATCACAAATGGAGAACATCCGATCTCTAATATAATCAATAAGAGGAAGCCATAAATAGCTCCTGTCAAAGCACACTTCCAATCATTGCAGACACTCTAGGATGGAGGATTGATGTCTATCATGTGGCTTTCCTGACTTCTTTTGATTTTGACTTGCCCCCCAACATACTAAACACGCCAAAACTTGCCTTTATTATGCTTTTTTAATTTCTAAGCAGAAGGTGCATGGCACATCAAGTGCATTATGAGCCCTACATTAGGCTCGTTTGATACTCTTTTTTTCCCCCAATGATAATGTGCAAATTACAGTGAGATAGAATAAATGGGAGGAAATTTAGCGGGTCCAATGAAATGAGGTATAAGTTGAGTAACTTTCAAATCAAATAGTTAGTAGGACTATAATGAGGAACAAGTAATTAGTATTAAAAGAGGGCTTCGTAGATTTTGAAATATAAAAGTTGGGCAAATTATTCAAAGATTATTTTAAAACTCGAAAGATAATATTAAGATGCAAACTTCATCCCAAATTGATCCTACTAGTAGCTCCTACTTGATACATTAAGTACCCGTTTGCAAACTCATTTTAATGAGTTTTAATGAGAAATAACAGAGAGAATGAGTAGTGGGATTGAATGGTGAATATTTGTGCAATACATGCAGGTCCCATCAAATAAGTGAATGTGATTGGTTTGATCTCCAATTTTTATTTATAAATAGAATGGATTTGCAAAGAAGGGCTAAGGTCTTAATTTTGTCAGCATCAATAATAAAAAAGTACAGGCCCCACTCTTAAAACAAAATGAAATGAGTGGAAATGATCAACGAATTGGGTAGTACTTTTGGTTCCCAAAAACCACGTAGATAGAAAGTGTTCTAACCAATTTATATAGTGAAACAGAAACACCAACCAACTAAGTTAAAGCATCTTAATAAGGGTATAGGATCCTTGATGACAACTTGAAATAGAAACATAGAGAGGATAATTTATATCATTTTTAATAAAAACAAGATCCTTCAAAATCCAAGAATTGCATCTTGCGTTAACAATATATGATAGTAATTTTAAATTTATAAGACATACCGATCTACTAGCATCTAAATTTGGAGAACTTTTAACTGTGTTCCCACATCATGAATCTTACTAAAAAATCAGACCCTTTAAATATGTATCAGCGTCCTACTTGTCAATTGACCACGTGACCGAAGTCTAGAAGCATCTAAATAGGCAAACGCCTAACTAGAGATCGGCATAAAGAGTTAGCTCAATTCAATCTCAAGTTGTAGTATTGTAGCTGCTAGAATGATAAACATAACCAAATGATAAAATGAGAGATATAAACTAAAATTCTGACAACCATAATGTTCAGATAGCTCAAAAGCTAAACTAGTCTGTGCACTAGCCTCATGATCTAACTTAGTCAGTCAGAATTTAATTTGAATTTCCATATTGCCAACATGACATCTCAAAATATTTGTTTTCATGTTGTAATGCGAACTACTCAAACTCTGCCCTTTCTCTACTTAGATTAACAGTGCATTAAAGCAATTTCCAACACATTACATGGATTTGAGATAAAGTGTCATTTTAAGTGTGTATATGTGTGTGTGTGTGAGAGAGAGAGAGAGAGTATCAACATGAGGTTAGAGAAGAGAGATCAAAGATTTCAAACGTGGGAATATGTAAAAACATGTCAAAAAGTAAGGTTACTATTGGAAGAAAGTTGCTTCAACTGCATAAACAAACAAGTTGGCGTTACAAGGATTAGCAAAAGCAAGAGTTTAATTTAAC
>CAVNYN010237991.1:0-17853 GCA_963692815.1 Nyctanthes arbor-tristis | reverse complement strand
CCCCCCCCCCCCCCCCCCCCCCCCCCCCCCCCCCCCCCCCCCCCCCCCCCCCCCCCCCCCCCCCCCCCCCCGTAGTTCTAGCTGTGGATTATCATCTTTCTTGTGATCACAATATGGTTATTTGATTTATTTCCTCTTTGCTACTTTACTGACCTATTTTTTGTTCATTTGAATTTACGAATTTGGAAATGGCTTATGGTTTGTTACGAGTGATACTTGTATTTTATTATGTTTATTAATGCTTTGAATTATTTTTAATGGTTTACGTTGACGGTTATGCTTCAAGGCTTGCACGATGTCTCTGTGAGGCTAAGCACCCTCTGTTTGATCTTTTCTAAACACAGAATGCATTGTCATGGATTTGCAACATACACTGAATTATTAGTTAGTTAAGTATGACAGTATTTGTCTAGCTAATACTTCATCAACAGGCAAGAGGTTTCTTTTTTAAAATAAATAAATAATGAAACATAGAAGTGGCAAGTTATTACTCCACAGAAATCAACAGGCAAGAGTATGATGATAGAATGTTAGTCATATCTTTAGGATTTCTTCTTCCTTTTTCTGGAAGTTGGTTGGGGTTTGTATAAAACAGGACGCAGAGCATATGAGTGAAAATGCCATTAGAAAAATAGGTGCCTTTCTTACTTGTTGGCCGACCATGTTCTTTTCCTTTACATATCATTTTCTTCAATAGAGCATCTAATGTTGGTATTTTACGATGTTTTTAGCCCAAAGCCAGTCCAAGAAGAAATACTCGGGCCTTCTCATTAGTGCACTTGCTACCGTAATTGCACTGCTTTTGGTCGCTCTTATGTGTTTTGGGGGCTGTTTCCTGTATAAGAGGCTTGGCAAAAATGATGGGAAAGGCCTTGCCATGGATGTCTGTGGAGGTACTCATCTAATACCTGTGCACTGAAGTTGTATTTTAAATTTTCTTAGTTCTCATACTTTGGGCATCGAACTTTTCCAAAATTTCATTTCTTCAGGTGCATCAATTGTGATGTTCCATGGAGATTTGCCTTACTCTTCAAAGGATATTATCAAAAAATTGGAGACAATGAATGAGGAACACATAATTGGTGCCGGCGGCTTTGGAACAGTCTACAAACTTAAAATGGATGATGGTAAAATATTTGCTTTGAAAAGGATTGTGAAGGTAAATGAAGGGTTTGATCGATTCTTTGAGCGGGAACTTGAAATTCTTGGAAGCATCAAACATCGATACCTCGTAAACCTGCGGGGATATTGCAATTCTCCAACTTCAAAATTGTTAATCTATGATTTCTTATCAGGAGGCAGCCTAGATGAAGCTCTCCATGGTAAGACATAAATTCTTAGTCTCTCTTTTATTTATTTAATTTTTATGGGTATAATAATTTTTATTTTGTCTTTTTTCGTATACTGCCGATGCCCAATGCTTGAATAGATGCATGAATGCATGTGTTTGAGAGACCTCTTGACAGGACATTTGGAAAGGACTATATTCCTAGAATAATGCTACATTGGAAGTCTGACAGACTTTGAGCTTTTGCTATAATGCTGTTTGAGCTTGAAACATTCAATTGCATATATGCCTACTTTGTGAACCTTGCAAAACATCTTCATCATTGGTTTAATTTGAGGCCCTGCTATTTATATTCCTTTTAAGATGAGAATAGAAAGAAAAGATTACTACAGTACTACAGTTGAAACATGTATTAGGCCCATGACATGAGCCTCTTCAGTTGGACCATATAGGTCACAGTTATTTTATGGGTCTTTTACAAGATTTGGCTCGAGGATTTCAGAAAAAGGACTAAAATAATCCTATGAATCTGGGTCTTTTAGTTTTTGTTTTGCATCAAAATATTGTAGTTACTAATAATGCGGAAGCAAGTAAATTTGATATTCTAATTAAAAACAGTGAATGATTGTGTTTACTTGACCTAGTTTTGTTAAAAGATTGCACGTTCATTCATTCCTTATCATACATGGTAATATATTCCTTGCCAACATCAGGATTATCAGTGTTGCAAAGCACATCCAGTGAGGAAAAACAAACAGCTACTAATATCTTTTTGTTCTCTCAATAGCTTACTGAGGCATTGATCTGGTTTTTGTACAGGAATTTTTTTATCACTGAAATAAAAAAAATTTTTTTTGAGCAAGCAGGAGATTACTCTATTAATATGCTTGCTTTTTAAAAGGATTGATGGGCAAGAAGCAAAATAATAATCTGATAACCATGAGGAGATCGAAACGTGCAAAATAATAATTTGATAATCATGAGGATATCTAACTAATAATTTCTTAGGTTTATCTAAGTTTCTGAAAGCAAGTTAACTTTTTGTTCTTGGCCGCACAAGTGAATAAAATCTATTAGAATCTTTTGTTCATGTACGTAAAATTTTGTCATTACGTGTCTGTTTCTTTGGATACTGTAACCATATTATTTTCCCCGTGGCGGTGACAACCAGTGGATTATTCGCTCATTTGCGCTACTACAAACTTCTCCTCTCTTTTTATACAATAACACTATAGTCTATATATGCAGAGAGGGGGCAGCAGCTAGATTGGGATGCTCGTTTAAATATTATAATGGGAGCTGCAAAAGGGCTTGCCTATCTGCATCATGACTGCTCCCCTCGGGTTATCCATCGTGATATCAAGTCAAGCAACATTTTACTTGATGGAAATTTTGAGGCCCGAGTGTCTGATTTTGGACTGGCTAAGTTACTGAAGGATGAGGAATCCCACATCACGACAATTGTTGCTGGAACCTTTGGATATTTGGCTCCTGGTGAGTACAGAAAATTATGGATCCTTTTTGCCTGTCTTTTAATGTTTTTTTATTTATTACACGAGGCAATTTCAGCGATATGTCACCCAGGGATTCACGAAAAGATGGTCTGATGATTTTTCCCCTTCTTTCTGTCGCTCATATCAGTAATTTATGATTCCATCTTAGCCGTGTTGCATGGTGGTGTATGTGAATCTTGGTGTTGTGTATATCACTGGACAAACCAGTTTCCAATTTACTTAGTTTTGATTCCATGACAAAACATATGTGAAGCTGGGGAGCTTCATAAATAAGCCGAGGAGCTATACCATTTATGATCATAATACTGACTTGGATGTGGGACAAGGATATAGGCTAACCATTCATCGAATTTGAATACGCAGAGTATATGCAGAGTGGAAGAGCTACAGAAAAAACTGATGTTTACAGTTTCGGAGTTCTAGTGCTTGAAGTTGTGAGTGGGAAACGGCCTACTGATGCATCCTTCATTGAGAAGGGCCTAAACATTGTTGGATGGGTATGCCTTTTTATCTCCTCTTTGCTTCATAAATTTTACCACCATGCTAATGCTTTATTGCTCAAGACGCACATGTCAAATTTCAAAACTGAACTTTGTTCTAGGGATGTGATACTCTTTTCTGTGGGCGGTTAAATGTTGTATGCATGCTTGCTTTGATGTTCGTGGTGCAGGCAAATCTAAAATAATCCGGAGAAATCACATCACGCCCCATGATAATGTAGCTGTAGTTCTATTTCCTTTATAAATTAAATAGCAGTTACAGTGCTAACTTGGAAGAAACTGTATAAATGCTTGAGTTCTGCATTTCAATTTATAACCTTCTGCTTATGAAAAGCCCTACATACGTTAATCATTTGAGTACTTGTAGAAAGGTTTCAGTCAACGCATATGCTAACTAATTTGTTTCTTTCCAATTCTTTTTGCAGTTGAACTATTTAGTATCAGAAAATAGACAGCAAGAAATAGTCGATCCACACTGTGAAGGGGTACAGACAGAAAGCCTTGACACCTTGCTTTCAATTGCCAACCGATGTGTTTCTTCGGGTCCTGAGGATCGCCCTACCATGCACAGAGTTGTCCAAATACTAGAATCTGAGATCACGACCCCTTGTCCTAGCGAATTCTATGATTCAAACTCGGAGTGAAGGCTTTATTGTGGAATTAGGAGGGGCAACATGCTTGCTGTTACCCTCCACTGCTTCATGCAGCAAAATGCAGGACCGACACACAAGAACAGAAGGGGCTCGGAATCTGCATCATTTCATTCTTGACTTTATTTATTCTTCCATCTGCAAAATCACAACAGCACATGCACCTGCTGCTCCGCAGCTATTCTTCAGGTTTGTCTTCATCACGTAAATGAATTTTTCTTTTTTGTTTTCGGTTTTGATACAAGTCCGTCGCCTTAGTTTCTCGTCTGTCTTTGCCTTCTATTCCTTCCTGTAATTACTCTCGTCAATTGTATATGAAATGACTATACCAAAAGGATCCTTTTTACTGATTCATTTCTTGTATCATATTTGTGTTGCATAATTGTTACTCCAATTCCTTATTCACCTATACATAGATAAAAATCTTCTAGGTAGCTTCAATTTTTTTTTTCCTAATTTACTTTTTCTTCGGAAGCTTTTTAGGGATCCTTGAGGTAAAAGGCATTCCTAAATTTTCTAGCGTGATTTTCTCATATACACAGCTTTTTTTTTACGTATTTAGAAAGCATTTATACAGAGTTATATATAATCCCGCCAGACGCATGTGGGTTGTCCAGTGACCTCCTGTCACATGTGCGTCTTCTAGGATAATCGCATCAGAGGTATGCCAAGAAATCGTGCTATTTTTTTGCACTAAAGATGCTATCCATTGCTATTATTGATCAAAGTCGTTAGTAGATGATATGCTACTTGATATGCGACACATATTGAAATTATTTGGTTTTATTTCTTACCTAATTTCATATCATGTAAGTGGATTTTTCACACCCTAGGTTTAAGGTTCATGCCCCCAACTTAACGGAGGAAATGGATGACTTCCGTTGCTAGGGACTTGGACAGGGATTTCTTAAAAGGTTGAGGACTCATAGAAGGAGAAATAGAGGTTGGGGACGTAATCTATTAATACTTGAAATGTTGGGTACATTAGGTGTAAATTACACTTTTCTTTTAGATATAGTATAGACTTCAATGGGGGAAAGGATGGGAATTATACTTCCCCCACGCCCCTTCCCCACCTTTTTGGGGGGAAGGGAAGGGAGATTTTTATATACGTTCAAAAACAAATAGAAATGGCCTTTAGCAGTATTCAAGAGGTGCTGACTGCTTAGTTGGAATTTAGTGCATTTAAAATGTTACCATATATTCTACCAAAGTACATGATGCACCATTATTATTGTTATTAATGGTAGAAATTTGAATTTGGACTCCAATCTTCCACATCTACTCTGAATGATGGCGTTTAAGGCATTTAAAAATTTGGCTCATCCTCCAACGCCCATTTTGATCATGTTATGAATCAACACGTGGCTCTTTTTTTGCCCAAGAACCCTTGTGTGAGTTGTATGTAAAAGGCTAGTGTCTTCACATTATGGAGACACATGACGCTGATCATTTGACGTACTGTTTTGAGTTCACATGTTTAATGGGATTTTTATTATTTCATTATTATTTATACTAAATGGTAAATTACAAAATTGTTACTTTTAAGGTTTAGTTAAAAGTATTCTCTATATAATATTTAGAAAAATATTGGGGCCAACACAGGTTATAGTCAACACAGGTCCGCTCTAGCGTTGATTTAACACTATATTATGCTACCATATGTTGTTATATGATTATGTGACAGGTCTTGAGATGTATGATATATCTCGATATACGCTACATAATTATATGATATCATATAGTACTATACATATTGTATTAAATTATTTTTAGACCAATAATTTAGGGGAACATTTTTATTGACATTTATAAGTGATATGTCTACGTGTCATTTAATTGATATCCTAGTAAGATTAAAAAAGGGCAAGAGGGCCCAGTTTATAAGTCACCAACCCACCCCCCAACATACCACCCGCACGACTAAAAGCACCCTGCCCCCCCCCCCCCCATTTTCCCACAAAATCGGCTACATTCCGGCAGCGGATTCTGGCAGCCTTTTTCTTTGAGGGATTCCGGAGGGAGAATCCCCCTTTTAATAGAAACTCCCGGTGCCGGAAAAGGTTGTCAATGGTTTTTGCTTTTTCTTGTCCAGCTTTGGTCTTATTTTGAATTCATTTTTAACAGATACGGTTTGAGTTTTGCATTTATTGACTGAATAACGTCAGAGGTTTGGTTCAATTTCGCTCGAGAGTTTTCACTTAATGTGAAGTAAATTTTGGGGTATAATTGAGGTTTCAGAGCATTTTGTCTTAGAGAAATGGTGGATTTCATTCTTGGAGATTAAGTCAGAAGGTTGGGGGTCTGTAAATTTTTTGTTGAGCTGGAAAGAAATTGGGTGATTCCTTTTGAGGACTTTGCCAATTTCTAATGGCAGATGAAAATCCGGTAAAGGCTTTGGTTGATAATGATGAACATAGCACTGTATTGATTAACAATGAAAAAGGCTGTTGGAATCGGCCGCAGGAATGCTGTTAATTCTGGCAGCCACCGTGAAGAGAGTGGGGATTTTTGGGGTGGGGGAGGGGATATCCGTGGAGAAAAAGGGAGAAGATGGGGTGCAGTCGGTGGAGTGGGGATTGGGAGGTGGAGGGGGCTTGTGACTTGTAAACTGGGTCTATTTTTTTATCTTACTAGAATGTTAAGTTAAGATGTCACATAGACATCTCACTTAAATGTCAAATAAAAATGTCCACTAGAATTATTATTTTTAGACCCACCCTTTTACGGTCCGGCTATAGAAATATATCAGACTATAAACTTAGAGCCAGATCTATTTCTATAGAAAATCTACACTTCTTCATGCCTACAATTCATGCCACTTTCAAGTCGATTTCTATTAAACGTGTCAATGAATAATTTCCGCTCGTCAGTTTTTATCAGCAACTCAACCGCCTTTTTCAAGTCATAGAACCTTTAAAGTTTGCACCTCACATTAAACATCATTCAGCAATCATAATTAAAATGTCATTTAGATATTTTCTACAGAATGTGTTTGTGATTAGATTGGTCTAAAACTAGCAAGATTGTCACATTTTTGCAAGCATACATGCACATCAAATATATTATTATTGTGTTGTATCAAAATATCTTAACTATCTTCCTTCCCTAAAAAAAAATATATATATATATATATATCTTAACCATCAGTGTTTTTCAAACAATTAATATTGATTTTCAAATTCACACAAAAAGGGAAATTTTAATTGAATTTTTTTGAAAATGGCTCTCCCTAATGGTGATGGCAAAAAAAAAAAAAGGAAAAAAGTGCTAATCTGCACCAGACCCAATGTAACACTACCCTGAATGGAGAAGAAATTTTTTTATCTACAGATCCACGGGAGCAAGGGTGTTCCGTTCCAAATTGCCCGTTAAATATAAAAATAATAAATCATATAAAATAAATGAGAAAAATTAAAAAATAAAATTTAAAAATAATAAACGGATCAGTAAATGGTTTGAAAAGTCGATCAAGTATCAACATGATACGTCTCAATTCGCAATTGATAAATCACAGAGAGAATTATGACTGTTGTGCTTAGAACCCGTTCCGTTGTCATTCTTACTATCCAATACAGTTCTTCTATAAAAACAAATCGAGCACCAATTTCAGAGTCCGATTTCCAATCACACGGCACCACCTCCCCTGCACTGTGTTATTGGAGCTCAGGCCGATCTGTTTTCTTAGAAAAATTAGCTTCCAGGATCCTACATTGTCATTGTCTCATTGCATGGTTGTCCATTCAAAATAGCCCACAAATTGCTGGAATTTGGTACAGGACGCCCTATCACAGCCCACCACGTTATCCATAGTTTATTGCCCTTTGTTGATCTCTTTGATACCATGTTATTGTTGCTCCACCGAAGGAGCTTCTTTCCTGTAAATAGATGAGGGTTGTTGGTCCATTTTTTTTTTTCCAATTACTTATTTATTATGGTTAATTTTACAAAAAGTCCTTAACCTTTGAGTAAATAATCGGCTGTGATCTCAACTTTTTTTAATCTCTTGTGCCCGTAATTTTAAAAACAAAATATTTAAAAATAAATAAAAAATCCTATTTAAAAAAAAAAAAAGAAAAAACCCACGTCATCCCTCCAAAGAATTGCCGTCGGAAACAACAGCAAAATGCTGTGGTCTTCAGAGGCTGAAATGGAGGGAATTCATCCCCCCAAAAAACTGGTAGAAATGACAGTAGACTTTCGCGGCCAGAAACGACAGGAAAATGCTGTCTTTTTTGGAAGTTAAAATTGGGGGAAGGGGATGGAATATCTCTAAAAATGCAACAGAAAACAATAGCATTCTTTGCTGCCAATGGCAGCAAAGGGGGGATTCAAACACCCTAAAAATACTGTCGGGAACGGCATTGGGATTTTTCCCCCATTTTTACTGCTAGGAAAATTTCTGGAAGCATTTTCATACCGTTTCCAACTTTTTTTTTGGAGGGGGAATTCACCCCTCCAATTTTTGCTGCTGAAAACGACAATGACAGCAAAAATACTGTCAAAATTTGCAGTACACTGCTACTATTTTTGACACCATTTTTGGGGGAAGGGGCGAATCTCCCTATTTACTGCTGGAAAAAGCCCATTTTCAGCCGTTCACGCCACTATTTTGGCCACAAGAAAACGGCGGACAAATGAGGGGCAAGGCGGCATAGGGGTTGGGTTGTTTTTTTCTTTTTTTCCCCTTAAAATTTTTTATTCTTTTTAAAATTAAAAAGTTAAAGGTATGGTGGTTTTTTTTTTTTTTTTGAAAAATTGTCGGAATAGTGGTAAGAAGGACCTATCATGCGAGTTTATAAAAAGTTGAGGATATAAGAGAGAGAAAGAA
Organism: Nyctanthes arbor-tristis; assembly: GCA_963692815.1. Taxonomy (NCBI): domain Eukaryota; kingdom Viridiplantae; phylum Streptophyta; class Magnoliopsida; order Lamiales; family Oleaceae; genus Nyctanthes; species Nyctanthes arbor-tristis. The sequence goes on along the minus strand of CAVNYN010237991.1, from coordinate 9,070 downwards.
AAATTACAGACACAGTCGATTCTTAACTAAAAAATTTAGAACTTTTTATGAAATTAACCCTATTTATTATTATTATTATATCAGAAATGTTTTGGATAAAGTATATTCCTTCTCACTAGTGCGATGGATATGGTTTGTTCTTATCGCGGTCTGACTCAGCAATAAAAGTTGGGTCCCATTCTTTTTCTTTTGTCGGGTCCCTCTATTTGCCTATATATCCACAACGTGTGGATAATTCGCAGATTCATCTTCCCATCTTCGCATATTACTCCCAAATTGCTATAGAAAAACTTCAAAAATTCGATTCTCAGACCCTTTCTTCCCCTTTTTATCTTGCCGGAGAAAAAAAGGTATAACCATCAAGCATTTTCTTGGTAAAAGAAAAGCTATAATTGCTTTGCAGGATTCTTACTTGCTGTATTTTTGTAATTTTTCTGTTTTGATATGATTTTTGAATGAATTTCGAAGAAAATAAACAAATTCCGCTCAAGAAAACAATGAATTGGTACTTCTCTATGGAGTTGTAGGTGGCTCTGTTTTTAGCATAGTTTGACTGATTTTTTCTGTAATTCTTGAATGAAATTGTACAGAGCATTGACAAATTTCATCAAAGAGTCCCATAATTGACACTCTTCAATTAAAATTGGCAAATTCCACCTTGATCTGAGAAAACGCTTGATGAATTTCAGTTCTTTTGTGGATTTAGGACTGTTGTTAGCTAAAAATTTGGAACTTTTAAAGCTATTTGTCCTTTTACTCTGGGATATCACTTAACCATTTATCTTTTTCGCTCCGGATTTCCAGTTTTCAGTTTTTCACCAAGACGCCATGAAAACGGAAACCGCCAGAAAATTCGAGGTTGATTTGATCAGCAATCTGCCTTTTAGTATTATAGAGAACATTCTGGGATGCTTGCCCTTGCGGGACGCAGTTAGGACAAGTATCTTGTCAAGAGAATGGAGATACAAATGGCTAACATGTCCAGAGCTCGTGTTTGATTTTTGGTTTGATCAAATGTTTCTTGGCAACCACAAACTGGAGAAACTTGTATACGAGATTCTAGCACTTCATCGGGGACCCCTGCTCAAGTTTGCTCTCCAAGTCCCTGATTTCCGAAGCAGTCCTGCCGTCGATCAGTGGATTGATCTCTTGCCGAATGACAGCGTCCAGGATTTAACTCTTCACATTTCTCGAGGAGATAACCATAAACTGCCTCCTCGACTATTTGTTTTCCGTCAATTAAGGAATTTGAAGCTCTACAAGTGTGCTTTCGACCCCCCTTCCACATTCAGAGGATTCAATAAGCTTGTGAATCTTGATCTTCAGAACGTTGTATTTTCCCCGGAAGCATTCGGAAATTTTATTTCTGGTTGCGCATCTCTTGAAAGATTAAGGTTGATGGATTGCAGCAGTTTTGATTGCCTTGAGATTAATTCCCCCAAATTGAGATTTCTCGAGTTCCACTGCGTATTTAGTACGATCTCTTTCAAAAATAGCCCACTTCTTGCAGAAGTTGTAATATCATTCTGTTCCATGGATCTCGTGAAGGAAAACTGTTTTTCGTTCGATTTGGTCAAATCTCTAAGCTGTCTTCCTGCATTGGAGGAACTCCATCTGCAGGCTTATGTGTTGGAGGTGAGCAAATAACTCAAAAGAATGTACTTTTCCTCGAGGGAAAGAAGCTACTTATCTTGCTGCTTACTGAATTCTTCTTCTTCTGAATTTTGATGTATTTTCAGGGACTTGTAGAGTATGGTGCACCCAAGAAACTTCCCTTCGCTTTGAAAACTCTAAAAACTCTTCACCTTTCAGACATGTACTTCGAGAAGATTGATGAGATCTCTTGTGCCCTGTGTTTGATCAGAAGCTCTCCCCGTTTACAAAAGCTTAAAATCACTGTAAGTCATTATCCAGTTCTCTTTTCACGCTACGATTCTTTGGTGTGAAAGAAACAAATTGATAAAATCCAAATTGACATTCTCCAGGCCTTCACCTTTGATGTCGTTGAAGCAGTTGCAGAATTCCTAAGAGCTCAAAAAAGCTCAGATTTCTCATTGACTCATCTTAAGACGGTAAATATGCAACTCTTCTCAGGGGCCGACTCCGAAATGGAATTTGTGAAGTATCTCTTGGCATCAGCAACTGCACTAGAGGAAATGGCGATTTCACCTCATGCTGGAAATGTTTCAGATGGAGGAGAATCGATACTGAACGAGCTTAAACAATTTCCTCGAGCATCCCCACGAGCAGAGATCATTAACTCAGAAAAGAATTGATCATTAGTTTAAGCTGTATGATAGATTCGTTGTACGTGTAATTTCACCAGGTTTGCTAGCAATTCTTTAGACCTCTCGGGTTTATGGCCGTGTTTTTATGGCTATGCTTGAAGAATTCTGTAAATTTTATGATTCAGATTCACGAATTCATGAATTCCTCTCCAGCTTGGCTATGCTGCTTGCGATTTGAGCTCAAGGGTCAGTGAGTGCCTGAGCGGCCAGCCAAGACGTGGCTCGTCAATGTTTTGGCTATTTGGCAAGTCTATCCGAGTCATATGGCCCACATTTTCTATTACTACATATTATTTATGGTTTTCGGGAAGCAGACCGGCTCGCCTGAGATCGCGCTGCGTGCCAAAAAAAGATAAAAAGAGTGCTTACATTACAAGCTGGGGAAAAAAACAAGGCTGCTCCAGCTTCACTATTTTAGGAGCCGGCTATGGAGCTAAATAAATTGCAAAACATAATTGGATTTTAGTATTCGTAGATGTTTGTTTTTGACGGGGGGTGGCCGATACCATATATGAATGGAGTTTTAGGCCCAACTTTTTTTCAGAAATGTGGGATCCATTATGAAAAACAGAGCCTTCCTCAAAACCAACTACTAGTAATTTATAGTTTCAAAAACTCAAGAAATCAAGAGATCGAAAAAAAAAAGGGATAAAAACACAAAGCCTTCCTCAAAACCAACTACTAATAATTTATAGCTATAAAAATACAAGAAATCAAGAAATAAAAAAAAAAAAAACACATACACACGTGCACACAGAAGAAATCACTTGTAATAATTTCATGAAACCATATATGATTTCTTACCCTTTTTAACAATTGCAAACTCCATAGCAGTTTCCCTAGAAAAAAATCATCCATGCTCATGGCAGGCAAACATAATATTTCTTTCTTTTCTTTCTTTTGAAAAATCGTCCATGCTTATGGCAGGGGCACATAATATTTCTTTCTTTTATTTTTTATCAGCATATAATATTTCTTTTTAAATATTATTATTAGGTTTTTTTTTCCCCATTTTGGTATTATTACAAGGGGATAAAAGGAGGGGGAACGAAGCTCTTAATCAAAAAGAGTGTGGGAAGTAAAGGCAGGCCAGGATTCAGACTCAGCGGGACAAAGTGCATAAGTTTAATAGTGTTCAAGATGCATAAGTTTAACAGTGTTCAAGACAAGGAATCGTAATACTAAAACAAATAAAACAGGCATTTTCTTTTTCAAGCTATAACAACTTATAATGAGCAAAATAATATTTTCCCCATCTCCAGAAAGTATAAATGACAGAACTAAATACATGAATAGAAGTACAGATGAAAAGAAAAAAAAATCAAATTTAGGGCAAATATGCTTGAATGTCAACAATGACAATAAATAATAATAATAATAATAATAATAATAATAATCTACATATTAATAATAAGATAAGTTTGTCTGGCGTTGTAATTTTCCACCACTGGTATGGCATCACAAGAATACTAGTGATGTTATTGATGATGTCACTGGTGGATAATAATTAAATTTGTTTTATATTTTTTTTAATTTTTCCCTACTTTTTATTTTTATTTAATTATCTATTTTTTTGGATAATTAGGAATATCTTCTTAGAGAAATTCATAGGAATCTCTTTGGATAATTATGAGTTTTATTCTGATTATATTCGATAACAATTAAATTTGTTTTACATTATTTTTTAATTTTTTCCTAATTTCTGTTTTTATTTTATTATCCATTTTTTTTGACAATTAAGAAATCTTCTGAAAAAGTTCATAGGAATCTCTTTGGATAACTATCAATTTTATTTTGACCGTACTGGATAACAATTAAATATGTTTTACAATTTTAAAATTTTTCCCTTCATTCTGATAAAATAACTTAAATATTAAAATAATTTTCATGAATTTTCTTCATTAAAAAAACAATGGATGATTTTTTGTATGTAATTAAGAATCTCTTTCTTAATGAAATTTACAACAAATAAATTTCATTGAAATTTATTCCGATTAAGAGTTTATATTAATTTTTTATTCTCTATTTTGTATTCCCTTTAAGGCTTTAATTTTTTAAACACGTATGTGCAATATAATCGGTTGTTTATTTGATTATACAAATTTTTTACATTAGTTTTTCTTATTAGCACCATTATTATTATATTTTGAAAATAATATAATGTCAAGTATATAACATCAAATGATCTATTGTGATTTCCCATGTGTTGTATCCCTAATGCATCGTATGACACCATTAACACTATATTACATGGTATTAAATCAGAATTATGTGTGACTGCTAAATTAACTGTATATTACTTTTATTATATTTAATATATGCTTAATTGAGATTAAGTATATATTAATGTTGAATTCTCTTATTATTTTTGTTCTCCCCCGTGCGTGTGAGTAGTAGTACAAATAATAATAATAATAATAATAATAATAATAAAAGGGAAATAGTGATTGGAGATTAGCTAACAATTAAAACAGTATTAATCAACTGACCCAATAAAAAGTATTAAATTTTTTTTAAAAAAACACAACAGTAAAAATCAAAGAAAGGAACTAATTATTTGGGCTTTATATGAAAATTTTCATCAAAAAGAAAAAGGGCCACAAATATATAAAATAACTAAAAATCATACAATAATTGATTTTGATTTTATTGGAAGAAATATATAGTAATGTATTTTATTTGAAGAAATAGTAATAAGTACTTATTAACTATACTAATTTAGGCCATTATAATTATATGTAGCATTCTTGTGAAGACAACTTAGGAAATATTATATCGCACATATATAGACTTATGCTCGATCTTATTACTTTTGGAAGGTGAATCACCCGAATCAAAAATAATATATTTAATACCATGATCATGCTAGCCTTCCAAGCAGTTATATTATTACTTAATAAAATTCTAAATAAAATAGAAAATATCTTCAAACATCAATACTTAGATTAAATTGAATTGAAACAACAATGTAATGTAATAATGTAATAACAATAAACAATACTAGGAAACAAAGAAGAAATTGACATTATTAACAATACTAACAACACATTATTAACTGAACACAAGAAAACAATAAAAAAGAAGAAATTTACTACCATAGTAGTTCAGGCATCCTTGGAACAATCAGTTGGCATGAAACTAACCTTGTTCTTCACAAGGTCATATCCAACGAGATAATCCATTTGACTCAAATTCCCAAAAATGGCCAAATCCTGTGATGGCACCAGTGTTAAACAATGCATTCCTTCCTCTACTTCAAGAAATGTACTTGTCGGTGGCAGCGTCACATCAGCACCGGTAAAATGTGCGACAACAGGTGGTGCTTTGAAGTTCCCACTTTTAACTCGATAGCACAAGTTAAATGTATTGGACGGGTCGGTAACACGTCTCCCCTTGATAGCTTTTATGAGGGCCGATTCCACAATGTCGTATAATTGGCTGGGGACAAAAGTTAGCGTCGTCCCGGAGTCAATAATGATGTTACCCTGAGCATCGGCCGGGGCAGATCCCTTGTGGTTCGAGGTTTTGTATTCCAATCTAGTGGTGCCAACACTAACACCTTCCAAATTTAGGTAGTAAAAGGTGTCTGGGTATTTCTTGATCAAGGGAGTGGACACAACTTTTGGGCCTGAAACTAAAGCTTTGCTTCCAAAACTGATCTTGCTGACACTGGGATTATCAATTTGAGCCAAACAGTACGAAAATCTTCCACCAAAGGAAGAATCCAACTGTTTAACAATTGAAATAGAGCCTCCTCCAAGGCCTATAATTCCTGACCCTGTTTCATTGAAAGTGCCAGCATTGGCATGGCCACAGCCAAACACTGTCTTAGAGAAGAGCACTGATTTCTCAGTCCCACTTGCTTGAAGCCCAATAGTTTCCGCCGCTAAATTTCCATTACTATAAGAGCTATCTCCATAAGTAACTGAATATTCACAGTTGTTTTTACTGTCACAAGATGAACCTCCAGCAGCAGCACATATCTCTGACTTACAAGAGAAATCCCTGTATGTGGTTGATTTATTGGGGTTAAAAAGGGGTGCAGTTTGCTTGTAACAATTTGGACAAGGAGTGCATTGTGTCCAAAAAAGATCACTGCCAGTATCAACAATGGCAAGGATGTTGACTGGGGGTGTCCCGAGGGTGATCTTCATGAGGTATTCTCCACCATTGGACTGGATAGGGGCCTCAATTGAACCAGCCTGGGGAGAATATGAGGTGGGTTTCAGGGATGCTTTACGCGAAAACGAGCGATGGAACGCTCGTTTTAGACGGTCGAATCGTGTTGTATTGGGGTTGTAAGTGGGTGAAAGAGAAGAGTCGCGATGAATGAGGTCGACCGTGATGCCACTACTTGTGACATGATCAATAAGAGAAATCCAACAAGATGAAAACAACAAAATCAAGAAGACATTGGACAGTACTGCCATGATTGATAATGAAAACTGATCAATATTCTTCAAGAATTCCACAGATTCTTGATTGATGAGGAAAATGCAATGCCCATTATAGGAATTTATAGGCTCAGATTTTTGGATTTTAGAAATTTTATTTAAAAAAAAAAAAAAAGATGATTCTTTATTGATTCATTAATCTGGAAGGAAGAAGAAACGTTATGTGCATGGAATGTTTTATCATTTTCCAGTGAAAAAAATCATGCATAAATGCATTTAATTAATATAACTGATACTAACAGATAGTATTTTCATTTCATACTGTAAAATGGGACGAATTAATTTTAATTACTTTCATTAGTTGAAGCTCTATATTTTTGTAATTTATAAAGGAAATTTATAATGAGTGAAAATGAATGGTGGAGATTTAATTGAAATTTGAAATGTGTGGTGATTGCTGAGTAGTTGTCAAATCAACAGTCAAATCATAGTAGGTGAATTTATAAAGAGAAAAAATAAAGAGGTTCATCAAGCAACCCTTAAATCTGTGTCCAGTGTTTTGGAAAGTAATGATTCATTCATTTTTATTTACACATTTGTAAGTCAAACGGTTACATTCATATTATGGAAAACTAATCGTCTAATGCTTGGAGATTAATTTGTTTAATATTGCAATAATAAATTGGTGTAATAAATATTAAATAAATTTCCTTTCAGAAAAAAAAAACAATTAAATAAATTTATGTAATTAATCACCATAATCTCGCTTTTAATTTTGTGAAATATTTTGATAAGAGTTGGCATTAGATTATTTTCGAGGTTTAACAAGATTGTTTATAATTAAGTTGTCAAAAATTTTTAATTTATTTATATATACAAGGAGGAGATAGTCGATAAGAGAGAACTTAGGGGAGGATGGGGTGTGATTAAAACTTTACATACAATTCGAACCACTCGAGTTTTGAGATTTTGTATTGTCATGTCTTGTATACTATGCAAAGTAATTAAATAAATAAAGAAAATGATGATGATGATAAAATAAATAAAAAATAAAACCATGGATTCTAGATAAAATGCTCAGAATTTTTCACAAGCATATTTGATCATTTTTTTAAAAAGATGATCTAAATAATTTAAAGTCTAGTATATAGAAATCTTATATGTAATTGTAATCTTATCAAAATAATGAGTTAATTATCCGAAATGCTACTGTACTTTCAAAAAGTTATCTCAAATGTCATTGTACTTTAAAACTTATCCGAAATGCCATTATACATTAAAAAAGTTATCTCAAATACTATTATACTTTAAAACTCACTCAATATGCCACTGAACTTGTAAAAGTATTATCTTGTTTGCCACACCAGTTAAAAATGTAACGGACTTGATGACATGACTAACGGAATTTGTCACGTGGCATCTTTATTGTTATTTTTTTAACTGAATATTTATGAAGTGACAAATAAGATAATATTTTCACGAGTTTAGTGGCATATGAGAAAAATTTTATAAAGTACAATGTCATTAAAATTTTGTAAAGTTTTATAAAACATTCCTCATATACTACTAAACTCGTGAAAATGTTATTTGATTTGCCATTCGATCAACACCCGGTTAAAAAATAACAATTAAGATGCTACGTGGTAAATTCCGTTAGCCATATCATCAAATCCGTTACATTTTTAATGGGCATGGCAAACAAGATAGCACTTTTACAAGTTCAGTGATATATCGGGTGAGTTTTAAAGAATAATGACATTTGAGATAATTTTTTGAAAGTACAGTGACATTTCGGGTGAGTTTTAAAGTACAATGACATTTGAGATAACTTTTTGAAAGTACAGTAGCATTTCGGATAATTAACTCATTATTTTGATAAGATTACAATTACATATAAGATTTCTATATACTAGACTTTAAATTATTTAGATCATCTTTTTAAAAAAATGATCAAATAAGCTCGAATTCTTGTGTGAAAAATTCTGAGCATTTTATCTAGAATCCATGGTTTTATTTTTTATTTATTTTATCATCATCATCATTTTCTTTATTTATTTAATTACTTTGCATAGTATACAAGACATGACAATACAAAATCTCAAAACTCGAGTGGTTCGAATTGTATGTAAAGTTTTAATCACACCCCATCCTCCCCTAAGTTCTCTCTTATCGACTATCTCCTCCTTGTATATATAAATAAATTAAAAATTTTTGACAACTTAATTATAAACAATCTTGTTAAACCTCGAAAATAATCTAATGCCAACTCTTATCAAAATATTTCACAAAATTAAAAGCGAGATTATGGTGATTAATTACATAAATTTATTTAATTGTTTTTTTTTTCTGAAAGGAAATTTATTTAATATTTATTACACCAATTTATTA
>CAVNYN010237986.1:0-11429 GCA_963692815.1 Nyctanthes arbor-tristis | reverse complement strand
AAATAATAAAAGTAGGGTTCTTTAGATAAGAACCCCTTCTCTTATAGGGTGTTTGAAAAATACCCTTCTTTTTTAAACTTATTGCAAAAACAACTTCTTGTATTGCAAAAATACCTTTGTCAGTTTTTATTAAATTTAATTATTTTATTATTAATTAATTATTATTTATATAAGAATTATTGTTATTATTGTTAGTATCATGTTTTTAAATGATTATTATTATTAATAATTAAGTGATGGTCGCAAACACTTTGTAAGAAATCCACAGCCATGAACTCACCGCCTCTGCAACCAACTGAACTCTACTGAGTCACTGGAAAATGTGGTAACAAATCTAAAAATCTAGTCACCTGCATAATTACAAACTGAAAAAAAAAAAAAAAAATCAAGAGAAAACAAAAACTACAGCAGCATGATAAAAAATGTGGTAATAAAAGAAAACATCGTAACAAAAACAAAAAGCCTGCAATAAGAAAAAACAAAAACTTTAGTAACATGATAAAAAAAAAAAACTGAAGTAACATTATAAAAAAACATGGTAACAAAAGAAAACATCATTAAAAAAAAAAAAAAAAAAGGTAACATAAGTCATATCATGGTAACACGATATATAATAGACGAGGTCACCAAGTAACACAATTATGGTAACAAAAAGTAAACAACAATGTTAACAAATCCACACTTAACGCCACCAAGATCATGGGGTAACATTATCATGGTATCAAGAAATTAATATAACAATTTGACTTTTATTTCATTATGGTACAACACACGTCCAGTTGTCACAATTTACACCAAGTTATCCTACTCTTCTGGTTTCCAATACACATTGAAATGAAAATCAAACAACCATAATATATCATAAATTGGGTAAAAAAAATGACAAAAAGGTTCAACTAAATTTATATAATAAGACTATAAGTGGTGGAGGCGTCGAGTTAAGTGGCGGCGGCGGTATCAAGTCGAGTGATAGCGTCCGAGATGACGGCATTAAGTGGCGGTGCAGAGTGGTTGCGAATAGCACCAAAGGTGAGGGCGGTTATGGTGGTGGAAGTGTGGTTGCGGCGAGTGGTAGATGAGACGGTAGATGGCGAAGAGCTGCTAGAGGTTTTTGCATATTGGTGATGAAATGTGGCGAATGGTATAGGGGCAGGTGGGCGGTGGCTGGGGGATTAAGAATTTATAAACCCTAAACATTATATTTGGTTCTGTTGTTCGTGTTTTATATTTATATATATATATATATATAAGTAATTTTACTATATATATAAATAATAAATAATAATAATAATGGAAAAAACAGTAAAGGTATATTTCTAATAAATAAGGGTAGATTTGCAATTAATTTCCATTTACGAGATATAATTAAGACTCCTACTCAAAATTGGGAAGATTTTCTAATTTCCTCATAAAAACCCCTTTTTAATTGGAGGAATTGAAAAATACCTTTTAATTAAGTACTAACTGCAAAAATATATAGGTCAATAATGATGATGAGAAATGGATGGGTGGTGGCTACGGTTTGGTGAAAGAGATATATATATATATATGTGGTGTATGAAACAATTGTGTAGTTGTAATATAATTACCAAATTTATAAAAAGCCCAACTTACAGCACTGAAAAAAGGGGACGCAGATGATATAAATATGCAAAGGTTGAGGACAATATGTTAAAATTATACTTCACAGCCGAATTTTACGAGAAAGTATTCTTAATTAGAGTTCCTTAACAAATCTCCTACTCTGCGTGACATGTGTGGATGCCTGCCACTTGTATTTGAAATACAAGTGGCGTACATCCACACAAGCCACGCAGGGTAGAAGGTTTTGCTACAAAACTTTCGGAAGGTTTTTGAAAATTTCCATTCTTAATTGATGTAGGACGAAAAAGTGGTACTATTAGTGTTAGGATTTAAGTTTTAATTTCTCGTCTATTTCTATTAGGATTTTCATTATTTTCCTTATTTTAGTAGGATTTTGTTTTTTTTTTCATGTTTTAATTACTTTCCAAGATGTACTAGGATTAGGTAAATTTGTACCTATATAAAGAGACATCATGTTAGTTCTATTCATTCGATTATTAATATATTTTCTTGAATTTTACTCAATTTCTTAGTGAATTCCAAGACTTGCTTGGTGGATTTCAAGTTTTTATTATTTACAAAGTTTTGTTGTAGATCTGGTTACTTCTGTGCTGCGTCAAGTCATATCAGGGCCTAATATTTACCCGAATTAATATCGTTAACAGTTAAATATTGGATGTTCTAATGGCTGGCGCTCCAATTACAAGAGCAAAATTTAATGCTCAGGCATGTCGAGTTGAAGAGTTGGATGCAAAAAATAAATCGGATCCTAGCTCAATTGGAGACCATTAGGAATAAGAATAGTAACAATGGTGTGAACAATGGTGATGGTGGCAGTGATAGAAAAAACAATAGATGAAACAATGAGCCTGCTAATAGAGGTGCTATGGTTACACCTACAAGGGGAAAAGCTGAGTCAGATTCGAAAGAAGAACCGGGTCTACCTCTAAACCCTAACCCTCAAAATCACAACAACTCTGACAATTTCTGTATTAAGGCAGATATATCACTTTTCTATGGAAATTTGAGGATTGAAGATTTCCTAGATTGGCTAGTGGAGGTTGAATGTTTCTTTGAATCATAGAGATCCATGAAGAGAAGATGGTGAAGATGATAGCTTTCTGTTTGAAAGCGTCTGTAGCTATATGGTAGGATCAGTGGCAGACTACTTAGCAGAGATAGGAGAAGGCCAAAATTCGTATGTGGAGTAAGGTGAAGCAGTTGATATAGGGTTGCAGAATTTGTGGACATTGCAGAAGGCCATTAACATGGCTCCGAAGACGGAGATGATGGAGTTTGAAAAAAGGGCAACTAACTATTACAGAGTTACACAGCCTAATTCCCCAGCACCCAATACAATAGAAAAGGCAAATCTATGCAACAATCAGTACCTCCTACTTAGGCAAATCGAGTCACTAAAGGCAGTAACTGGGGTCAGGTTCGAAATCAACCTCAAAGGAATAATCATAATCGATCTACAAATACTATGCCATCTATATGTTACCGTTGTGGCAAACATAGTCATCGTTCCATTGCCTGCCTAGATCGTAAATAGGCAAATATGGTTGAGGTAGAGGATCCTGTAGATAAGGAAGAAGATGGCGAGGTGATGACTATGATGGAGCGGAGTTTGCAATTGAGGAAGGCATAGAGAGGTTGACACTTATCTTGCAGTGAGTTCTACTAGAGCCAAAAGAAAGAGGACATCGTAACAGTATTTTTCGTTCCCTTTGTACGATAAAGCAGAAGGTATGTGAAGTTATTATTGAAAGGGAAACTATGAAAATTTTGTGTCAAGAAAGCTGGTAGACGTGTTGCAACTACTGACTGAAAAACATCCTAACCCGTGTTCTCTTGGTTGGGTGAAAAAATGTCCTTCTGTTCGTGTGACTGAAATTTGTAAGGTTCCATTATCTATTGGAAAGCATTACGAAGACGACGTGGTTTGTGATGTAATAGACATGGATGTCTGTCATACATTGTTAGGTCGTCCTTGGCGATTTGATGTGGATTCGACTTTTAAGGGTCGGGATAATGTTAGGGTGTTCATGTAGAATCAACATAAGATTGTTATGAGGCCACTTAAATAGACAGAGAAATATATCAAACTACGATCTGAGAGTTTTCTAACGATCACTAGTAGCGAGAAAGAGGTTGAGGAGTCAGTGAAAGAAGAAGAATACATGTGTCTAGTAATAGTCAAGGAATGCTTGCGTGTTGTAGAAATAGAAGAGGTCGATAAATCTCTAAAATCAAGTTTAGATTTGAGTGTTGAATTTGAGTCCTCAAAATATGAGATTCAAGTAGATACAATGCTACAAGAATGTGGCAACACAATTGTTGAATCCAAGGAAGTAGCTTTCATGGTCAAAGCTCCACTTTTGACAATTCAACAGAAGAAAAATTCTTCCGTGGATGCACCAGAAAAGGCCAATAAATCATGTGGAATTATTGATTTTGTTGTCTTAAATGATCAACTGACTTATGATGGAGATTTAGTTAGGAAGACACATCTTTCTGTTAGGGAAATTAAATCTCGACTTTGGTAAGCATAGGCTCAAAGAACTAAAGTTTCAATAATGGCTTATAGCTTGGGTATTTGCAATATCTGCTTGCCAGTCAGCTCAAGTAACATCGTGGATATGGGATAAGTTGAGAAAATATTATTCTGTTACAGTTTACTATTCACATAAGTCAAGCAAGATCTTTCTCTTTCATGGCTTCCCACCAAATATAAAACTCGGGGTGAGTTTTTTTTTTTTTTTTTCAAGTGGAAGAGTTTGATGTAAGATGAAAAAGTAGTTCTATTAGTGTTGTGATTTAAGTTTTAATTTCTCGTCTATTTCTATTAGGATTTTAATGATTTTCCTTATATTCGTAGGATTTAGTTTTCTTTTTCATATTTTAATTACTTTCTAAGATATACTAGGATTAGGTAAACTAGTTGTATACCCATACGTTGCACAAAATAGAATAATTAGCCAAAAAATGCTTGATAACTTAAAGAAAGGTGAATTTCACAAAAGCTCCAAACCTTTGAGTTAAGAATGATTAGGTCCCTAACCTTTCATAAATACGCACGATAGGTCATTTTTATCGTTATTCTTTTAATTTTTCAGCAAAATGATTGTTATACCCCTAAACTTTTTAATTTTTTTAAAAAAGTTTTAAAATAATAAAAAATAAGTAAATAACCCCAACCCAATAGCCAAATGCTGCTAGAAATGATAGCCAAAGTGCTGCCATTTCTGACAGTACAAAAAGGGGCAGAGTATCCCCCATTGGCCGCTGGAAATGCTGTAAAAAATGGCAGTCAAAATGCTGCCACCTAGGGAGACTCTCATTCCTTTTGTGCTGCCAGAAACGGCAGCCAAGACTACCGTTTTGACAGTATTCTAGCGGCCATTGCAGCAGGAATGCTGTTATTTCCAGTGACCAATCTTGGGATGGGAGAGGAGGGGAGGGGTGGGTTGGGGATTTTTTCTTTTTTATTATTTTTAAGCTTTTTAAAAAAAATTAAAAAGTTAAAGGGTGTAATAGTCATTTTGTTGAAAAATTAAAGGAATAGTGACAAAAGGACATATGCGTATTTATGAAATGTTGGGGTCCCAAGAGGGTCTTTAAAAAGGTTGGGGACCTAACTGATTCTTAACTCAAAAGTTGAGAACTTTTTGTGAAATTAACCCTCTAAATAACCAAATGATCACAATTTTATTGTGTATTACTCACTCATATACACGTGTTACTAATAATTACAATTTTATTACGTACGATTTTTTCACTTGGTATAAAACTTATTAAATTATCATTGATGGAACAGTACTTTAAACTACTAAAAAAGAGAATTAATGAGGAATTTTTTAATATGAACGTAATTTCACATTAAATATGAAAACTAAGAAACCATAGAAAAAAGATCAATCAAAATTTACGTAACTCTAAAATTATCATACGTCCATATCTTTATTCAATAAGTATAGTGCAAGAACGCTAAGAAACATTTAGAGTGTGGATAATATTCATTTATCAAAATGATTTTTGACCACATTCATTCTTTATGCTATATTATTGAAAAAATTATTTTTCGCATCTCCTCATATAGTGTCATGTATTCTCTAAAGAAATCACTATTCACTAAATCCATTCTAAAAAAGAATATAAAAGTGCACACTCTCGTACTACAAAAGAGCCAAGGGAAGTAATGTTACAACAAATGATAAATTCTATATGATTTACTCATAATATTAATTTTTAACCACTTTTTACTCTAAAAAGAATTAAAATAATTTTTTTATTCTAAATCATCATCATCATTAAATATTATTACTATTGTATCCCATCAACTTAAATTTTACTTATATACAGGTTTCCATCAAAATATAATGAATTAAGTAATGTAACAAAAATATAGTCACATGTTTTATAACATGTGACTTATTATATTGAATTGAATTAAAGTAAAAGTTTTGAAACTGATTTAATTTTAACCATTTTCTGCTCTAAAAAAAATTAAAAGAATTTTTTTTTAAATCATCATCATAAAGTATTATTACTATTATATCATCTCAACTTAAATTTTTTCCAATATATAGGTTCCCACAATAAAATAATAAATTAAGTAATGTAGTAAATATATAGTCATAGGTTTTATTTTATGACATTTGGTTTATTATTATATTCAATTTAATTAAAGTAAAAGTTTTGAAATTGAATTAATTTTACTTCTTTTATTAATATTATTATATCATCAATCTCACGAGTAGGTACTTAATCGAAATGATAAGGAAATTCCAATAATCCAAGACTTGAAAGTTGTGTGTCAATTGTTAGAATTTTGAAGACATATAAAAATTTTTGAAGATAGTTGAAAAACTAATAGAATAGACGTACCAAACACTAATAGATAACAAATACCATAAGATTAGAGATTAATTAGGATTGTGCATATATATATATGTATGTATGTATGTATGTATGTATGTATGTATGTATGTATGTATGTATGAAAAAAATATAAAATTAGAGATTAACTTTTAATCTCCAAACTTTTATGCATATATATAATATATATTAATATGAGAATGTATATACGATTGAAAGCATATAAAATGAAAACATATATAAGAAGGAGAGTGTATATACATATTTATATATTTATTTATTTATTTAGAAAATATTTCTGCTTGAAAATTCAAACTTGAAATATAAATTTTATTATATATATATATATATTATAATATACATGACCACTATCATATTTTAATATATATAAGATAAGGTAAGATTTGTGCCTATATAAAGAGGCCTCATGTATAATTCCTATTCATTCGATCATTAATATAATTTCTTGAGTGTTATTCAATTTTTTGGTGGATTCTTAGATTTGCTTCGTGGATTCTAAGTTTTTATTATTTTGCAAGATTTCGTTAGAAATCTTGTTGCTCCCGTACTGCATCATTAATTATCAAAATTTTATTAAAATGAAAATTAATTATGGTTACTTTAGAATGAAAATGATATTAAATCATATGTATGGTGTCATACAAGCATGTGACATATTTCAATACATACTATATAGTTATATGATACTATATAATAATATAACATACAGTATTAGATCGGTGCACTACTCTTTTTTGAAGAAAGCTCTAGAAGCTTTGAATGAAATCATTCAAAGTAGAGTCCATAATTCCTGCGAATCATAGACTTCATGGTGATGATTTTTATAGTAATTAATTAATTATTAATTACTGTGGTTTTGTTATCTACGATTACACATTTAAGTACGGACCTAAGTCAACCCAAAATTCCAAAATCGTTTTTACGTTGAAAAACCCACCAAAAATTTCTCCTGTAAATATCATCATCATTCAACAGAAGACCCAAGACCAAGAGCCTTTCATCCAAGCAAACCCACCAATTTCTTCACCTCCATCAATAATTATGGTTCCTCCTTTCTTCAGATCCATATTCACTTGTCTGATTTTCCTGCTATTTTCAAGCTGGGTATTCTCAGAAGATGATGTCAAGTGCTTGCGGGAAGTGAAAATTTCGTTGACTGACCCACAGGGGACACTGAGTTCATGGAGATTTTCGAATACTTCAGTTGGATTTATATGCAGTTTCGAAGGGGTTTCGTGCTGGAATGACCGTGAAAATCGGCTTTTGGGCCTTGAACTCAAGGACTCCGGCCTTGCCGGAAGAATCCCGGACTCTTTCCAGTTTTGCCACAACCTGCAGAACCTCGATCTCTCCGGTAATAATTTCTCCGGTTCAATCCCACCTCAAATTTGTAAGTGGTTACCTTTCTTGGTTACTTTAGATTTATCCCATAATGGATTGATTGGTGGAATTCCGGCTGATCTGGCGAACTGCATATATTTAAATAATTTGATTTTGGATGGTAATCAATTGTCTGGTAATATTCCGATTCAGATTTCGAGTTTAGGGAGGTTGAAAAGATTTACTGTTGCGCATAATGATTTATCTGGTCGAGTGCCCGAGTTTAATTATGAATTGGAACTTGATTATAGTGGGAATGGTGGACTTTGTGGAGGTACTTTGGGGAAATGCGGGGGTTTGAGTAAGAAGGATTTGGCAATCATTATCGCAGCCGGGGTTTTAGGTGCCGTTGGTTCTCTCTTGTTTGGCTTTGGTCTATGGTGGTGGTGTTTTAGTAAGAGAAGAAAGAGAAGGCATGGAATTGAAGGGAAGGAGGAAGTCAGCAGTTGGGTTGAAAGATTGAGTGTTCACAAGCTTACACAAGTTACCTTGTTTCAGAAACCACTTGTGAAAGTAAGGTTGGTGGATTTATTGGCGGCCACGAATGGTTTTAGTTCAGAAAATATTATAGTCTCGACTAGGACAGGGACCACTTATAAGGCGGATTTGCTGGATGGTTCAACACTTGCAATTAAGCGGTTAAATGCTTGTAGGATGGGGGAGAAAGAGTTCAGGACAGAGATGAACAGATTAGGACAACTTAGGCATCCCAATTTGGTGCCTCTATTGGGGTTTTGCTTTGTTGAGGAGGAGAAGCTCTTGGTTTATAAACATTTGTCAAATGGAACTTTGAGTTCAATCTTGAAACGTAATGTGGGTGCATTGGACTGGCCCACTCGGTTTAGGATCGGTCTGGGTGCTGCACGGGGGCTTGCTTGGCTTCATCATGGTTGCGACCCTCCCATATTGCACCAAAATGTTAGCTCCAACATTATTCTCCTTGATGAGGATTTCGATCCTAGGATTATGGACTTTGGGTTGGCAAGACTCGTGACTTCTTCAGATTCTAAAGAGACTGGTTTCATCAATGGGGATTTAGGTGAACTTGGATATGTAGCTCCTGAGTACTCAAGTACAATGGTTGCTTCTCTTAAAGGGGATGCTTACAGTTTCGGGATAGTGCTTCTTGAGTTGGCAACAGGGCAAAAACCTCTTGAAGTCAGTAGCGGCCAAGAAGGATCTAAAGGTAATCTACTGGACTGGGTAAAGCAACTCTCGGATTCTGGTCGGATTAAAGATGCTATTGACAAAAGTTTGTGTGAGAAGAGCTACGAGGAGGATATCGTGCGGTTCTTGAAAATCGCGTATAATTGCGTTGTTTCTCGCCCCAAGGATAGATGGTCTATGTATCAGGTTTATGAATCACTTAAGACCATGGCTGAGGAACACGGGTCCTTGGAACAAGATGATGAATTTCCCCTACCATTTCTAAAACAAGATACTGCTGATGCTGTAGTTTGAATTTCAGGTATCTGAAAAGATTGATGAACAAGCTCCATCAGTTCATTTGCACGGTTTGCTCCATCGAGATCCTTCCTCCTTCCTCTAAGGAACGAGCCCGTGAGATTATAACTGTGTAATATGTTTGCACAAGAGTAGTCTATTTGTTAGAAATCATTAGCCAGAAAATATACTTATTGATGTCTATTTGCTGTAATTGTAGCCTGAAAGTTTTTGTTGAAGATTGTGAAGGAAAGCTGTTGTATATGTTTTGCCAATGAGCCAATTGTTCTCTTCAGTGTACTTACCATTCCTCAATGCAAAATTGCTTGTTTCATAATAAAGGTAATCGGGGTGTGATTGTCGACTGTTGGTCACCAAAATGTTTGCCCTTTAATATTCTCAATTGGTTGGGTTTTCTCTTCTCGCTCCTCCTAAAAATTATGCATTTGTCGGTGGTCGTAATGAGTTTCTCAGTGTGGTGTGCATGCAGCAGCGCAGAGGTAACACAACGTTTGTGAGTTCTCTCAAACTCATGAAGATTGGAGTTAGTGAGGGGGAGGGCCGAGCACTAATGATCTCCTGCCACTCTTCCACCATACATACGTGACGTGAGATTATTAGAACAATTGTGCTAGTCCCCACATACAAGGAGGCCCACAGCATGTAAAGTTTCTCAATAATCTCACGTATATCTAGCCGGAGATTATTTATAGAAGGATGAGGGGGTGGCGAGGCTTAAACATAGGGCTCCCGCCGAAATGTGGTAATTTTTGAGTTGAAGAAATATTGAAATGAGAAAGTTAAATCGAACAATATAAACAAAAGACGATGAAAATTCAATAAAATATGGAGATATATATATATATATATATCAAGAATTTTATTTTACCCACGCATGTATGTTATTATACATGCGTGTAATGCATGACACATATCTAGACTACAAGCGTGGGGTGCTTGTAGATTAGATGTTTGACACATATACACGCATACATAATAACACATGCATGCGTGTAGGCAAAATAAAATCCTTCATATATATATATATATATCCTACTATATAAAAGAGCCAACTCGTGTGTACTGTTGTCTGGAACAGTGCCTTTCCTATTTTACCCCTAATTCATCTTGGCGGTTTTCTATTTTATCCCTATCTAGCTGCTTCTTTATCTTTTTTGCTCCTTTGTTCAAATATACAGTGTCAAAACTCACCGATCTCTCCATTTACACACTAATTCCTCTTGAAGGTTCTCTAGAGCTCCATTGGATCCAACTGGTCCTCTTCTCGCCGTCGCGGCTCTTAGAAATCGTCGATTGTCTTTGATGTAAGTTGAATGGATTTTTGTGGCTTGTTTTTACACTTTTCTTTTTTTTTCTTTTCTTTTTATTTTTAGGGGCTTGTTTTGACACTGTATTGGTGGTTCGATTGTGAGACCGTGGCTGTTCTTTTGCAGCTCTTTTGCACCCTGATAGCTTTACGGCCATCAAGTAAGCATTTTCTTTACCCGATTTAGCCTTCCATTTTAACAGTCGGTTTTTCTTATCTTTTTTCTTCTTCTTTTTCATTTTTCTGACATCTTTTTCTTTTTAAAATCAGATCTGAGGTTGGCCACTTAGAGGATAGATGACCAGAAGTCGAGCACATCAAACGTATGCGTATGCTATACTTTTTCTTCTTTTTGTTAATTTTCATAAATTACTAGAAGCCAGTTCACATTGGTTTGCTTTAGACGCACTGCACTTATTCCCGTCTTGGCTTTTTTTACTGGTTTTACGAGACTTGTTAATTGTTGTTTTCAATTTTTACAATCTATTGTTCCCACTTCCCACTATGTAGTAAGAGTTTGGAGCTGACCAGCTACGGGTTTTATGCAAAGGTTAAAATAATGGAATATTACCTCTAGAAATGTTGAAAAATATGCAAAGGATTTTAGCTAGATACCAATGATCATCTTTTCTGTTTGCACGTTGTAAAGTTAAAAGAAGACCATAAACTATGAACGAAAGGTAGAAATTTAGGACGATATGCAGTAGAGAAACATCATGGAAGTAATATTAATAAATAGAAAATGAATGGTTGTGAAATTGATGAAGACAATTGGGGAGCCTTGAGAAGTCAG
>CAVNYN010237983.1:0-11495 GCA_963692815.1 Nyctanthes arbor-tristis | reverse complement strand
TTGCCTCCAAATTGACCACATAATAGCACAAAAATTCTCCAGCTTTTCAGTTTCCTTGGTGCTTAAACAATGGAAGAACCATTCTTTAAAATTCCCCCAGTCTCCCACATTCATGTTGAAGCCTACGTACCTCTAACATGCTGTAGCAAACTCGCAGCACACTAAAGCATGAAAGGCAGTCTCCTCATATAGTCCACAGATAACGCATGAATTTCGTAGTTGAATCCCTTTTTGCATTAGCCTCTCTCTTGTTGGAAGGCAGTTCCGGCAAGCTTTCTATAGAAACAGTTGGATTTTCATATATTGTCAGTCGAATGAAATTTCAGGTTTCAATAACATTCACTACATATTTAATGCTCTTTAGCATTAGTATCTATTGTTATATATTGATATTGTAATAATTTGTAGGATTGTCTTTCTATGTTAGTCAATATCCACTGTCAACAATTTTGATGAAATTCATTCATCATCATCGCTATTTATTGAGCTAATAAGCATGTGTAGTCGACTATTATTTATTGTCAATTCTATCTGATTTTAGTATAAACATAACTTATCAAGATCTCTTTATTCTAGTAATTTCAGGTACCTGAGCATCTTCAAATGCTTTTTAATTAGCTATGTCTGTATACTCTTTTCGAGTATATGTCTCAAATGGACCATCACAAATATATGCTCGATATTCTATTTCATAGATGTTTATTTTAGAATCGACCATTTTATATTTCAGGCAATACTATTAATATCTCAAATCCTCTTATAGGATTGTATATCAATCCAAGTTGGAGCATTTAACTTGGTGTATCTATTGGTAACTATGTAGTTAGTAATCTGAAATGCATACTATTACAAACTTCAAGTTTGTATTACACATACGAGGATTATAATTACGCATTTCATATACTTGTTACCAACTATCAATTCCTCCTCTTAATGTTGAGAAGAATATTTAATTTAAGAAATAGTTAGAAAAACATGAAATAATATATCATCCTTCATGGATGAAGCATACAAAAAGGGATTCAAATCCAATTTGCATTCTCAGCATTATAATAATATCCATCTTAATACGCGTAGTGGAGCGACTATACATATCTCATTTATCAACTTTAGATGGTGGCTTCTGACGATAAGCCAAATATGGGGGATATCATATATTCTATTGGCATATTATAAGAATATTGTTATAAGTGAAATATCAATATCACTTAAACACAAGATTGTTCTTAATTAATGATATAACAAATAACTTGAAATGTATAATATTATTTTGCTGACTATAGGAAATTAATATCCCAACCAATATATGAATAATTAATGACTTTTGAGACAAAATTCACTAGCAAGATACATATATCTTTATTTCGATATCTGAAACTTTTACTCATAATCAATCAATTGAGCAACAATCTTCGTAAACTTCTAGTTACGAGTTTGACATGTGACCTCTAGTTGATCCAAATTCATAAATAATCTAGAAGGTCACATGGAGGGTGAAAGGGCCCACAATGTGCACCCTGAATATTTTCTAGGTATATTTGGAACTCAATTCCAAATAGCTAGTGATTATTAATAGTCAAATTTTCTGAGAACTTGCAGTACCCGAGAATTTGTTTAAATGGAAGACTCTTCTATTCTTCAGATGATTCTCAATAGTTCTTTTCGACAAACCAAGATAATCTAATCGGTCATGCAAAATAAAAAAAATCTATAATATTGAATTTCTAGTCCAATATAACAAGTAATGTATTTAAATAGCACAACTAAAACTTTTTAAGCAAGAGACATTGGATTCTCACCCAAAAACATGCCTGTAAAGGAGAATACTTATGATAGATGATTGGTTTTACGTGAACCATCACTATAGCATGTAATGTAGCATGATCCCAAATAGAAGTTGGGAGTTTTGTTTTTATAAACAATGATCTAGCAATTAATTGAAAACATTTAATAAACACTTCTGCTAAACTATTTTGAGTGTGGACATAAGCAACTAAATATTCAACCTTAATTTCGATTGCTATGCAATAATCGTTGAATACTTGAGGTCAAAACTCACCAGCAATATCATGACGAATTTTCTTGATTGAGGGATTGAGATTTTTAGTTTTATTCTATGAGCAAGTAGTCTAGCAGAACGCTGCATTTCAAGTAGAAAGTAAGCGAATACGGGACCATATAATAGAAACATTAATCAATACCATAAATTAATAAATGCTCCGCATAGTGGGTATATATATCCATGAATTCTTTCCAAAGAAATTGGAGATTCAATATTAACCTTCATACACGAAGGTTTGATGACTAACTTGTCTTACTCACAAGTAGCATATGGAAATTACTTGCTAAAATAAACTTCTGGTTCTTTAGATTGTACGCATGTGAATTATCTACCGCATCACAGTTGTTTATATATGCCTAAACCTATCATGCCAAGGTATAAAGCTTTTTTGATCAACGAACATTAGGTTCATAGTATAGTTTATCTCAATTACTTTTATAAATGTATAATATATTCTAGATGGTAGTGTTGAGAATTTTTCCTTTATTTGCTTTCGGCTAAATACAAAGGAATTTATGTAAAAATGTTATTATCTTTTTGCACTATCTCAATATAGTATCAATTTGATATGTTTAAAAATCAGTAAATTTCTCTTGAATTTGTTAAAGTGCATAATCAATATACAATTTAGTATTATTTATCAAAATAATACAAGCTCTTCTGGAGATTTTGATGATGTTCGATGTACTTGATATATAATATTAACATTATTTTCAACTAATATTAATTCAGAAAGTTCTTTGTTTTGAATAATAGTGTGTGTAGTTGCACTACCAACTAAAACAATTTATTATGATTAACTACCAATTAGGTTACCAATATTTCCTTTTAGATTGGCAAAGAAATCAGAAACATCAAAGTGAGTCACTACTTAACCATCATAATCAAGGAAATTAATCTCTACTTTCATTTTTTTCCTTAATTAACTACTAGTTAGAGATCCACGAAATATTTTGCTATACGACAAGTACGTACAAAATGCCTTTTCATGCTCCATTTTAGATGAACTATTATTATTGGATGCTTTATGCATCTCACTATTAAGGTTTTGTTCATGAGTTTTTCCACGTCTTCACCCATATTTCACGATGAGATGTTACATTTATTTTAGGCAATGCAGTAAAACCAATAAGGCATAACTCATGATTTTTCATATATCATGTGGATCTTCGATGGTAAAGTATTCAACTTTGAGTTAGACATAATAACGAAGAAAACTAAGTGCTTTTGCACAATCCTTAGATATGTTTCATTCTTTTGTTGTCTTATCTAAGCCACTTAAGAACAGATGAATTAAAACGTCAAGGGCCCATGACAAATAATTCTTACCGATATGTCACGTACAAATAACTAAAATTTGGTGATATTGGCTATTTGTGTAACTTTATGACATGTAAAGTCATAAATTCAATATTTACAGGAAATGAATATTTATACTCTCTTTCGCAGAGTATTGTTTCAAATATCACTAATATCTATAACCGTCAAGACATATGCTACTTCAGGAGCAATAGATCAATATTCCACAGGAATATTAAATTACCAAATAAATTGGATCATTAGATCAAATATAAATCGCTTTTCAGGAGTATGTAACATTTTTCGGAATATATTACAATTGGTTGTGCTATTTCATGAGCAATAACTTATTTAATCTAAGTAACGTAATTAACTAAAAGTAATTAATATAATAACAAATAAATAATGCATATAACCAAAAAGAAATAGTTGTTTCATAATGAGCAATATTAAATATTCTTCAGGAATATTTGTTTACTGTGTTTTTCTTCAAGAAAACACAAATCTAAATTTTATATATCATTCTTTTCAAAAGCACACCATATTGAATTCGAATATGATGAAATCATGTTGTGTTCTTCAGAAATTACAACGTATTAATTCCAATAGGGGTTAATTTCACATATCGTACCCAACATTTGATGTTAGTATCGACTGGGTTCTTAATTTTTTTTTAACGTGCTGAGTCCCAACCTTTCATTAAGCTGTACAAAAGGTCTTTTTGGCACTTTCCGTCAATTTTTTCATTAAATCATTGACCGAATTACCATTATGCCCTATATATTTTTTAAATTAAAAATAAAAGATTTTAAAATATGAAAAAATAATATAAAATAAAAATTAAAAAAAGAAAAGGAAAAATGGGGTGGTCACCCCCAACTGGTTGCCGGAAATGGCAGCCAACTGCTACCATTTCTGAGAGCCAAAAGGGGAGAGACCCCTCATGTGAGCCGCCAGAAATGGCAACTCACAATGGGGTCACTCCCCCAACTTTGGCTACCATTTCCGGCAGCCAGAGGGAAAGGGGAGACCCCTCCTGTGACTCACAAGAGGGGTCTCCCTCTCCCTCCTGGCTACCGTTTTCAGCAGCAGACCCCTTCTCCCTGGATGCTGTTCCCAACAGTTGATAGGGGGGTCTCCCCCCCACCAATGGCTGCAGGAAACGACAGTCAAAAGGGGACGAGAGTCTCCCATGTGAGCTACCAGAAATGTCAGCTGGATGCCGGAAACGGCAGCCAAAGGGGAGGGAGAGAGAGAGACCCCCATGTGAGCTGATATTTCTGACAGCTTACATGAGGGGTGTCACCCCACTTTGGCTGCTATTTTCGGCAGCCAGTTAGGGAATGACCACCCCCCATTTTTTTTCTTTTTTTTTTTAATTTTTATATTATTTTTTCATATTTTAATAACTTTTATTTTTAATTTAAAAAAGATAAAGGACATAATGATAATTCAGTTAACTATATAACGGAAAAGTTGACGGAAAGTGTTAAAAGGACCTTTTGTGCAGTTTAATGAAAAGTTGGGGACTTAGCGCGTTGAAAAAAATGTTAAGGACACAGTTGATACTAACACTAAAGGTTGGAAACGATATGTGAAATTAACCCTTATAATAACTTTCAAGACTATTAAGAATTACAGAATGGTTTTTTTCAGGAATCACGACAAATTACACGTCTTATATGACTTTTCTAAAGTCCATCATATTCTTCTGGAATATGAGACATAAATTACGATTATTTGTTAACTACAAAAGATAATATCTATATCATAATAATCTTCGGTATTATTAATACACACTTTGAAAGATCGTGTTTCTTCAAGAAACGACAATTAATAATGTATATACATATATGTCATGGT
Organism: Nyctanthes arbor-tristis; assembly: GCA_963692815.1. NCBI lineage: Eukaryota > Viridiplantae > Streptophyta > Magnoliopsida > Lamiales > Oleaceae > Nyctanthes > Nyctanthes arbor-tristis. The sequence continues at coordinate 6,271 of CAVNYN010237983.1, read as the reverse complement.
ACTTCTAGAGCCAATCATATTCTTTAAGAATATAAGATATAATAATGATTATTCAGAAACCACAACGTAATAATCGTAAAGATTATTAGAATTATAATAATAACTGCATTTATTCATAAACACAGTATCAATTTCTAACAATGTACCGTGTAGAATATTTCACATACATCTAGTCTAAAATTAAAAGATCAATAATAGATGCATAAGAAGGCCAGGAATTATAAATACCTAAACTTGCAAGCGGTGATTATCAAATTCAAGCAATTGTTTACAAGCATCACAACAAAGTGATTTTGTAAGACTAGACTAAAACCATTGATCAAGTGATTCAAATCCGAGAAGTGACCCAATTGATTCTCTATCAGTGGAACCAACCTTGACACATTACTCAAGATTGTCTTGTCGTTATGCATTGGGCAACAAAAAAATGATTCAACAAATGGATAAATAAAATAAACAATATCGCGTAGGTTTTCTCAATTGAAAGAAAATAAACTGCCACGTATCATCACAAGCACGCGGTGGTAAAAGAATTTTCTATATTCAAGACAATGAATGAACAGAGTAAAACTTTTAGATCATGTTTAAAGGAATTTTTTTTTCGAGCTTGGTGCTGATAACGTGTTATAAATTAGAAGGAAATAATAGAAAATAGAGAGAAAAATTGGGGAGAAACCTTGTGAATTGTCTTTTCATTCACAACACATGATGTCTATTTATACACGTACATGTGTGTTGGCCAAGAAAGACTTGAAGTACAAGTCAACTAACTTATAATGGTTGCTAAGAAAACTAATGTCGGTTAGAGTTTAAGGGGTATAATTACTATTCACTAAATACAATAATTATTTACAACAATATGAGATATATGGGATCCACTTCATTTTTTATTTGTATCTCTCCTCGATAACTTTAGACCCCCGCCCTTTGTGTTAGTGATGCTCCTAGAGAAAATAAAGGTAAACAATTACACTAATAGAATGACATTGTTTTTGTCAACAATTGGCATGAATATGCCAACTGAAACAAGCATCTTCTACATTATAGAGATGTACAATGGTAATATAAAGAAAAATTATTGAGAATCTGTAAAAAATACGTACTTGATAATGATTTAATAAATTTTTAAACTCCAAAATACAACTCTTATGGTAGCCGAAACAAAGTGATTGATTTGTCGATTCTGGACACTCGATAATAGTGTCTTTGGGCGGTCAATTGTACCATTTGCAAAAGAAAAAAAATCTTTATTATTCTCTTCATCTCATAAAGATAATCTAGTACTTATTTTCACATAAATTAAGAATCGATAATTAATATAATTAAAATATTAAATTTTACCTTATTTTTCACATATATCATTACATATCTCATTAATTGTTTGAAATACTTTTAATGTATGATTACTTAAATAACAGTAATTAATTTGAGGCATGTATAGAAATGAAAAATTAAATAATGTATATGCTCAATATGATAAGTGTACTCAGTGCCGGCCAATAGATTTCGGGAGCCCTATATGAAATTTAAATGGGGGCAACTTTTAAAAAAATTTAGACTAATTTAAATTGACCTTTAAAAAAATAAAATCAAATTTGTAAAGATTTTGAACCTTTAACCTATAACTAAAAATGAAAACTTAAATGTATAAGTTCACCACTAGGCTAAAGAACAATTTATAATAAAATTGTATACACATTATTTTTATTGTCTTTTTTAGACATATATTTCAAAAAATTCGATTGTAAACTTTCCAACACTTTTCAATTGGGGGCCCTAATTGACCTCTTTGGTCAATTAGCATCAAGGTCTGTCACGTGAAATATTTTTTTAGCATAGATAAAAATAGAATAGTGAAGTATCTTGAGACGAAAGAAATATATTATATGTAATAATTAGATATATCATGAATAACAAATTATTTAAAAACACAAAAATTTGTTACTATAATTTTGTTAGATGACGTATCACACTACCTGTGTGCTGTGTGTACCTTGTATTTTTTTTTTTTTAAACACCCAACCAAAAAAAAAAAAAAAAAATTGAAGAGGGCACTGTAAATTTCTGCCTATAAATGCACATGAAAGTTTGAAACTCATCTCACTGGTCACTACATAAAAACCACGTTAGAATAAGCTCCTCCCTCTCTCATCATGTCCAAGAACACCACGTTTCTGGCGGAGGAAGAAATTCATGTTGCCTTCCTTCCAAGTCCGGGCATGGGCCATTTAATTCCCCTCTTCGAGTTTGCAAAACACCTCGTCCATCACCACCACAACCTCCGCGTCAGTTTTCTCGTCATCACCGCTGGAGCCTCGGCGGCGCAGGACCAGTTCCTCCAGTCCACTGCCATCCCGTCGGAACTCCAAATCATTAACATCCCACCACCGGACATCTCCGGCCTCATCACCGACGACATGCTGGTGCTGACTCAACTATGCGTCATCACTCAAGAATCCCTCAAACATTTGAAGCCCATTTTAATGGCGTTAAACCCTAAAGCTCTCGTCATTGACATTTTTACCACTCAGGCAATGGATGTTTGTGAAGAACTGGCCTTTCCTGTTTACTCATTTTTCACTGCTTCAGCTGCTTTACTTGCGTTTTCTTTGTATCTTCCCACACTGGATGCCCAGGTAGATGGTGAATTTGTGGATCTTCCCGGGCCAGTTCAAGTCCCTGGTTGCACACCGATTCGCACCAATAACCTTCTTGATCAGGTGAGGTCCACTGTCTCTAGTCTAAAAGCAGTGGTAGATCTTTTTTTTTTTTTTTTTTTTTGACAGAAAGCAGTGGCAGATCTAATTAGTCAAGAATTACTTAAACATTTTATATAGAAAAAAAAGATAAATTTTTTGGTGAACACGGGCTACGGCCTACGGTCTGGGTCTGCCGGGCCCAAATCCGCCACAGTCCACAAGTTTAAACAGTTGAATAAGCTCATTTATTTACATATATCAAACACAAGCAGGCTGCTCTTTAGAGCTGGGATATATATATATATATATATTTTTTTTTTTTTTAGTACAAAGGGAACATTGGGGAGGGGAGAGAAACTAGAGGAGGGAAGGGGTGAGTATGGTTCGAACTCAGGAGCTCTTACCTGTATTACAATTCGAACCACATGTAAACTGGGATTTACATGGGATCTAGTTTCTCTTATAGTACTGTCAAATAAAAAAGAAACACCTATCCTTTATTGCACGATGACCGATGTGGTGCTGACATACTAGGCGCCTAGTACGTATCAGTACGAGCATTTATATTGATAGTGTTAAACTAAATTATTAGAGAAATTGTTAGTTAATAACTAAAAAAAGTAGCTACATTGGTAGTGTTAAGAAAGTTATTTAAAGAATTCTTTTTGGTTAATTGTTAACTTTAACAATAATTTTAATATTGTATTAGAATCGAATGCTTATAAAAAAATTCTTATATATAATACAGAGATAAAATTATGAATTTACCCCCATTTTATAAAAGATTATCTGAATGATTACCTACAAATAGTATTTCCAAGAATAAATAAATAAATAAATAAATAATATTATTCTTGACGTAAAAGAGGTGTTAAATAAATTAATGTGGTATGTACCAACCTGCATCAAATTAAATGTATTTATATTTATCTGGATTAATTTTTCTTTCGACGTGTAAAACAATTCATACTATTCTATTCAAGATATCCACATTTCATTATTTAAATATGAAAATACTATTATCGTAAAGGTTACGACAACTATATTACCAAAAAAAAAAAAGTTTCAACTGAAACATACACGTATTGGTTTGTGCCAACAATATTTGTATTGTTTATGTATAATAATAATAATAATAATAATAATAATAATAATAATAATATCATAATAATAATAATAATAATAATAATAATAATAATAATAACAATAACAACAACAACTTATCTAGGTCAGAAATCACCTTCCAATTCTTTTTTTTTTTTTGAAAATAAATCACCTTCCAATTCTTGATTAATTATATATATCTATTAATTTAATAATACTGGTATTAGTAAAATAATAACGTGTATTTCAATTATGTTGATAATTTTATTTGGACTTATAGTTTTTGTTACGCTTTTAATTATGACAATGTTATTTATTTGCATAGTGTCTCACAATGTTTCCTTGGAATTCATTCTTAACGCTAATATATGTTCATTTGTCAGACGTTTAATAATTACCCTCATTTTCGTTGGAATTCATTATTAATGCTAATATATGTTCATTTGTCAGACGGATAATATTTGTCAAACGTATAATAGATTTATGAATGATTACTGCAATAGTAACTTCCAGTAGGTTTTAGAGATTTTGTTTAATACTAACTAATGTGGCGCTTCAAATAGTTGTGAAATTTCACTTGCCTGTGTGTTATTTAACAATAACTTAAAAGATAGTTAAATTTAAAAACATTAATATGGATGCTCTTATGAGTTTCTTTTTTATCGAGTTACTAAGATATGAGTCTCGTTGCATAACGTTTCTAGCACCTGTTTATCTTTTGGGTCAATGTTAATTACAGGTAAGAGACAGGAAAAATGCAGATTATGGATGGTATTTGTTTCATACGAGCCGGGTGCTCCAGAGCGCGGGCATTTTAGTGAACACATGGCAGGATCTTGAACCGGTTCCGCTCAAAGCATTGAAAGAAAATGCGTACTTTGAAGAAATTTCACATCCACCGGTTTATCCAATCGGCCCCCTGGTAAAGGAAGATGAATATTTTACTGTAAAGGATGCAAAAATCATAGAGTGGCTGGATAATCAACCAAAGGATTCAGTTCTGTTCATCAGCCTCGGAAGTGGGGGAACACTATCCACTAAGCAGCTAACGGAATTAGCTTGGGGTCTTGAAATGAGCCGGCAGAGGTTCATTCTGGTGGCGCGTGAGCCAAACGATGCTAGCCTGAGCGGCGTATTTTTCACTTCGGGAAGCGATGAAAATGACGCATCGGCTTATTTGCCCAAAGGGTTCATGCAAAGAACTAGAGAGTTTGGGCTAGTGGTGTCTTCGTGGGCCCCACAAATGGCGGTGCTCCGCCACAAGTCCACCGGAGCGTTCTTATCGCATTGTGGATGGAATTCGACATTGGAGAGCATAGTACACGGTGTGCCTATGATCGTGTGGCCGCTGTATGCTGAGCAAAGAATGAATGCGGAGGCACTGGTGGAGGAGGTGGGGGTAGCGGTAAGGCCAGTGGCGGAGCTGGGAGGAGAAGTGATCGGAAGAAAGGAAATTGAGAGGGTGGTTAGGGAGGTGATGGAAGGGGAAGAAGGGAAAGCCATTAGGCAGAAGGCTAAAGAGTTGAAGGAAAGTGCATGTAAAACAATGCAGAAAGGGGGATTGTCGTTTTATTCAATATGTCGTGTCGTTGAGCTCTGGAAGAAACTTTGATTGTGCAATAATTATTGCAAATTTGCAAGAATAAAGGAATTTGCTTATCTGAATCGTGGGTTTTTTTTTTTGGTCAACTGAATCGTGTTAGTGTCTTGTCAAAAAAAAAAAAAAAAAAAAGAATCGTGTGTTGTAGTCTTGTTTTTGGACGTTTTGGATTGAATGAAGTTTAAGCTTTTGTTTGCCAAGTAAATAAATGTTACTACAAAACAAAATAAAATAGATTTATTTGTCGAATAACATTTTTGAGATTTTGTTAGGTTTTGAAAATCTTTACTAGTCTGGCGGAGCTCGCAATCGTTATTGGGGTATGTTTAAAATGTAGATTAATACTAATTTTTATTTTATTATTATTTTTTCTTTTGCGAAATTTACTTGGTAAAAAAAATGCATTTGGGCCAAAATGGAATCTGCTTTTGTACTTGGAAGGATATATATTGAGTGTGCTGTAATTGAAATTTTGTAAGTAGATAGATCAAGCTTCAAAAATAGAGCCAAAGCAAACAAAAACTTTTATTAGATTTGTGTCACGTGAGTTATCAGGCTCTAAAAATAGAGCCTGATCTATCTCTTTATAAAGATTGCTTCATATATATTGTCCGTTATTCCACTGCAAAATCTTGGTGTATGGTGCTTACTTTTAAATGGGTGTTCTCCAAATCCTGGGAATCTATTCCATTACCTTTCTTGATCTTGATCAGTATTCCGCTATCTTTCGATTGATCATGCTTTCTAGCCTGCAATAAACAAAAATAAAAAAGATACAAGACACAATAATGTTTGTTAATTTAAGAAATAAATAAATCAGTAAATAAATTATCGTGTTGTATATATAGCCCCAAAAAGAAAATAAGAT
>CAVNYN010237962.1:0-22982 GCA_963692815.1 Nyctanthes arbor-tristis | reverse complement strand
CCCCCCCCCCCCCCCCCCCCCCCCCCCCCCCCCCCCCCCAAGTTCCTCTATTTTTTAGGAGCATCCAATTACTCAGTTATCCCTCATTTTTCTCTTTTTCTTTTTTTTTTTTTCTGGGAAAGGATTACAAAGTTACTTGGATCCTCTATATTTACTTGTCAATGTTCCATTACCCCCAAGCACATGCCTACATCTAGTGGAGTACTAAGTGTTTAGTATTCATTCAGTACTCAAAACACTTGTAGTTACGCTAAAAAAAAAAAAAAAAAAAAAAAAAAGGAGGGCAATATAGTCAATTTAGGAAAATGTGGGGGATGTAATAGTAGCCCGGAGTCCATGGGGGCCCAAAGGAGCACATGTCATATGGGCCCAAAAAGACCATGAAGAGAGAGCGGAAGGTATTTATAAAATCTTGCTATTCTACCATCAGATTGACACATTATTGTACTAATTGGTTGATATATAACGTGATAGGGATATGTAGTAATTAATAAGCGGGTAGATAATTATTTTTTATCGGTTTACATAACAAGTGATGGAATAACATACCAACTTAGTACTGATAAAAGATCTTTTTAGGCGTAAGAAGACATTAAGAGGGGTGGGGTGGGGACAATGCACATGGGAAGAGCACATGTAGAAGAGAAGAAGAGGACTATAGCGTGAGAGAGATGGGAGGTGACAAAGGTGAGACAGTGGAGCAGCATGACATGTTTCCCATGTTGTGCACATTCCCTGCATCATACCCTTCCCTTTAAGACAAAAAATAACGCGTGAACCCAATATTTTCGTCTCGTATCTAATGTATGCACGCTCAGATTTAAGCTTAATTAAGACTTTACATAATTATATCAGTCTTGGACCGGCAACATTTACCTGCATTCGTTCACATATTAGCAACATTAATGATATTTGAAATTATACAAAAATGCTATGAAACTAACTCGTGCCTGTTAAGTCAGTGTCAACAATTCGTACCTAATGAATTTGGCTCCACAGCAAGACCCTGACATTATTATAAAGTTTATATGGTTTGTTATTTCGTTGGATGATCTCTTAATCCTCCGTGATGGGATCGATCGAAAAAAAATCCCAACAAATTCAAGTTTTTATGTTTTTATTTCAAAAATTTTAGGAAAAGATGAAAATTTAACATGAATAAGTGACATTGTATGTGTGATACGATTTTATTAGATTATTATTGAAAAATATCTATGTAATCACTATCTAATGAAATTACATCACGTTAAAATGTCACAGATCATATTTATCTCAAATTGCTTTTTTATTTTTATAAAATAAAATACATAAATGGATAAAGATTGTCCTAAAGAATACAAGATTTAGGCACTAAAAAAATTGTTAATAAAGTACACAGATAGATAATCCACGTTTAGGTACATGTTTGCATGTGGTTTTCCCAAAGTTACCTCCGTCGGAGGCATGTGTACCACGTGCGACCAATGCACGCGAGAGTGCTATTTAAATAATAGAATCATGCAATATAATAATATAATACTCTCTTCATCTCAAAAAGATATTTCTCATTTCTATTTTTATCCATTCTAAATTATATTCCCTTTGTCTAAATTAATTTTTTAGTTTTGTAATGTACCCTCTGATATGATAATTGTGTAACGAATGACCTACATGAAGACTCTAGAATCTTCCAAAACCCTAGAGGCCTACTAGGGTTCGGCCCAGAGGAGTTCTATAAAAAGGACGTTCTATCATAGAACGAACATGCGAGATCAAACTACATCAATTGTTGGCTACCTCTATCAGGATCTTATGTTCTTTCTGTCGGGATCTTATGATGGCTATCTCTTATGTTTTATCGGGATCTATAGCTGGTTAAGATCTATTCTCAGGTCACCCCTAAGGATTTACGACCGACCACGCTCGGCTCTCCGAAGAGGACAACAACCTTTTCAGTTTTCAATAAGCAATCTATTCAGATCACTACTCTACGATCTCTACATGTCCACTTTTTAGCTCGGTTCCCAGATAGCTTGTTCCGACCTACGCCCACCATAGCGGCGGTGCCCAAGTCACTCGTTCTTTAGTGAACCTAAATCTATCCCGAGTGGTGCACGATTGCTCATCCTTTTGTGGACCTACGTCACTCTGAGTAGTGCACGGTCGCTCATCTTTTAGCGGACCTACTTCTACCACGAGTGGTGCACGGTCACTCGTTCTTTAGTGAACCTATGTCCACCTCAAGTGGTACATGGTCACTCATTTCTTAGCATACCTGCATCTATCCCGAGTGGTGCACGGTCGCTCTTGCCATCGACTTACGTCCACTCAATATATGGTTCTCAGATTGCTCTTAATTGACCTATGTCCCATCCCACACGGTGTTTAGATCACTGTTCACGGATCTATATCCACTTAATACGTGATACCCTGATCTTTCTAACATGGTGTTCTGATAGCTCTTCACGACCTATGACCACTCTACGTCCACTTGATCTACCACCGGTCACTTAGTTCTCAAATCTTTCTTCATTAGCGTGTGGTCCTTACGTCGAACATCTACTACCACTTCTTTGGCTCTCTGTGACCTCTTCAGATCACTACACACGGGTTTTATCTGACTACTTTCTATTTCCCTTTTAGGTTGGTGTTCTTGATCTTTTCAGATCGATATACGTGGTCTTATTATAGACCACTTCTACAACCTATTCAGGTGAGTGTTCTTGATCTTTTTATATCAATGTACATAGCCTCATTGGACCACTACAAACTCCTCAAGTCTGTGCTCATGCTCTTTCTATGTTCATGTTCCGATTAGTCGTGCCCAAGTCCGTGTTTATAGATGCATAACAAGTCGGTCAGCTCAGACAGCCTATAGCCCGGCCCATAGAAAACTCAAGCCGAGCTGAGCAGGCTTGTGGCTCATTTAAGATGAGCCAAGGCTGAGTCGAGCCCCAAATTGAAGGGCAAGCTCGGGCCTGGCCGGGCCAGTCTATATGGCTTGTTGGGCAAAAACGGGCCAGCTTGTGTACACGGGCCGTCAAAATCCTGTGTGAAACTTAAGAAAAAATTAAAAAATTATAAAACCACTTTTGTATTCAAAAAAAAAAAAAAAAAAAAGAGCTTGGCCAGCTCATGTCGAGCCTTAATTTCTTGAGCAAGCCAAGCCGAGCTTTCACTCGGGTTCTTTAGGCTCGGGATCAAAAAAGACCGAGCTGAGCTTGAGCCCAAATCAAGACCGAGCCGAGCTGAGCTGACATGACTATCCGTGTTCATGCTCTTATTAGTCATATTCAAGTCCATGCTCATGCACTTATTAGTCGAGTTCAAGTCCATGTTCATTCTTTTATTAGTCGTTCTCAAGTCCGTGCTCATGCTCTTATTAGTCACCCTCAAGTCCACGATCATGCTCTTATTAGTCGTCTTCAAGTCAGGGTATATGCTCTTACTAGTCAATCGAACTCTTCAAGTCAGTGTACAAGCTCTTACCAGTTCTACACCTCTTCAAGTCCGTGTAATGCTCTTATTAGTCGTACGACCTCTTCAAGTTAGTGTATGTGCTCTTATCAGGCCATTCCCATGGCCTTTTCAAGCCACTACTCATGCTCTTATAAGATAACATGGTCTTATCAGACCACCTTACACAATTTATAGCTGAAATGAGCTTGTTTCTCAGATCCTTTCACAGCAATAGAGGATCTCTTTCATATCTACGTCTCTGTCACTACTGCTCGTTCTCAATTCGCGCTTCCCAAACACTCTACTGGGCTTCTAGTGAATTCAAGTCAAACTCCTCCCTTAAAAATGTCTTCTCAAATATTATAATCCCCCAACATAGAAAAAGCTCAATTCTCCAATTGATTTTGCAAATTGAGCATATAATACAAGATTAATGAACTAAAAAGACAAATGAACATCATAAAAATTCAAGTCATCGAGCCAACACATGTGATAAAATATTTGAAAAGCAAAGTCCAAGCTCCTATGTTAAAACTAGCATTTTAACCCTTTTTACTGGTATAAGTGATACGATAATTGTGTAACGAATAACCTCTATGAAGGCTCTAGAACCTAGATAAAACCCTGAGGGCCTACCAGGGTTCGGCATAGGAGAGCTCTATAAAAGGGACGTTCTATTATAGAATGGACGTGCGAAATCAAACCGCATCAACCTCGTTTATATTGCATGGTAATTAATAACAAAGAACAATTAAAGTAAAATATTAAATAAATCAAATGATATACTTCCTCCATTCTTCAAATATATTCTCTTTTCATTTTTCACATAGAATAAGAAAATATCATTTAATGTTATTGAAAATGTACAATTTAACAATATATTTTCTAATATACCATTTGATTTATTTAATATTTCACTTTAGTTGTTCTTTATTATTGATTATTATGCACAATAAATGAGGGTATATTAGAAAACTAAAAAATTAGCTTAGGAAAGAGGATGGATAAAAAAGAAAAAAAGGAATATTTTTTTGGGATGAAGGGAGTATTAGAAAATATATTGTTAAATTGTGCATTTCTAATAACATTAAATGATATTTTCTTAATTTATATAAAAAATATAAGGGGAACTTTTTTGTGGGATGGGGGAAGTAATTAGTAATTAAAATCTACTTAGTCAAAATTTGTAGGAGTACTAAAGTTGTTTCATCATCATTAGTTTATTTATTAGTTAAGTAGCCTTAATCCTGATTTTCTATAGTGTCCATAGGACTCTACTTATAGAGTCCAAAGAGCTTACATGGTAGCTGAATAAGCCAAAAAAGGGCTCAGCAAAAAATCCAACAATATTCCCCCAATTTTCCCTGCGGATCCACCCACGTGATAATTCCCACTCACACATGAAAACGCTGTGCCCAAATCCCCCAAACTCTCTCTCTCTCTCTCTCTGTCTCTATGTGTATATATATACACACACATGAAGAATGGAGTATCATATACACGTAATCAAATTTGCACTTTTCCTTGAAACCCCATGAGGAGAGTCAAGCCAAAGATCTTGAAACCAAAGGATTTTCCAATAGATAATAGAAGTAGGAAAAAATCTATGATTTTAATAAGAGATATTGTCAAGGAAAGTAGAAATTTCCAAGCCTCCACATGGAACAATAGAGCATGGAGCAAAGTTTATGCTGCAGGCAGCAACTGGGGACATCACTGGCGTCTGATGACTCCACCTGCGAGGGGGGAATAATGGTGGTCCACGACTAGTCGGGAGAGGGAGAGAGGACGCTGAGGGGCTGCTTTGACGAGGGAGCAATGGTGGTCCGCCGCCGGCTGTTATAGGTGAATGGTTGCAGAAAGTCGGGGGTTCGACAGGCTGGTGGTGGTCCGTTGGTGCAGAGGGAGAGAGGACCACCGAGGGACTGCTTTGACGAGTTAATGGGAGTTCCAGCGCCGGGTGTTGTCGGTGAACTGTTGCAGCAGAAGGGGGGTTCCGGCAGGCTATGATGGTTCACAGAGAGAGAGAGAGAGAGAGAGAGTTTTGGGGGGAAATAGGGTTGAAATCATGTTGGATGTTTGTGGAGCCTACTTTTTGCTTATTCAGCCTCCTATGTAAGCTCTTTGGACTCTATAATAGAGTCCTATAGACACTATAGAAAATCCCAGACCTAATCCACACTCATTAATTAATAATGAGGCCCCAGGGGCAGCTCTTTGTTGATTGCCGTCACATTATTATTAGATATACTGAAGTATTGGCTTACAAGTTCGGAACTAGAAAGGCTATTGATAGAAGTAGAAAGGCTATTGATGGAAATATTTTGTAGTTCATTGAGAATTGAGAGTATTGACTAAGCACTCATTAATCCTAAAGTATTAATTAATTTTTTTATTATATATTATATGATGCTTGACAGCTCGAGTGTCAATATTAGATTATGGCAAATGGACTTGTTGATGCGGGGTTGAATTAGTAACGAGCTGAAAATGAGTGAGATGAATCAAGGTTTGGTTTTCAATTAATATTCAAACCTATTTCCCGATTCGGTATAAGTTCAGTTATGTAAATAGGCTTCCAAATAACGAGAGATATATAAAAGGTATGTCTAAGTACCATGCTGGTTTTTATGGAGATATATAGTGCTCTATAAGAAAGTAGTCGGTCAATAAAAACAATCGCATGTATAAAATTACATCACGACTTGATTGTTTTTAATTGATAATCTAACTCCATATGTGACAATTGAGCTGTCTTTATAGAGAAAGCCATTCCCTTTGTGGGTACCCACATGCAAACAAACATTAGTATCTATTTGCTTGGATGCACTCGAGTTCTTTATTTATTTATTTATTTATTATTTTATTTTATTTTTATTTTACATTTTTTAAACTGAAGCTGGACCCAAGGTAAATTGAGTGAGGCATGTGCTGGGAAGCCGAGTACAGGGTGGCGGTCCAACTCTTTTTGACACTACAAAAAGTACATCTATTTTTTTCTTTGCGATTCAAATATATACAAATTAACTATGTGTCATATTTTGTTTGTTCTAAAGAAGAGTAAATAAATATTCATATTACTTACTAGACTTAAAATCTCGAGTTATTTTAATGGGCACACTCTATGGTATTATTTAATTATAGTATCTAAAAGATAGTGTGACAGCACATCATTAGGTATGTTGGGGGAGAACCAGTTTATTCTTACATTCAAGAATACAAATCCTTTGCCTCTTACTGGTAGGCCCCCAACACACCTAATGATGTGCTACTACACTGTCCTTTAGACACCATAAATAGTGTCCAAAAGACACCATAAAAGGACCGTATTTTAATGGGTCCAATATATTTTCGTATAGCTCTTATCATAATGTAAGGTGTCACTTTCTCGTACTTTTACTTGATATCAACTTAAAATATTATAGAGTGGCTATATTCACACTACAAAATTTACTAATTACACCATATATTAAATGCATTTAACGTCCAGTTACTTTAGAAATTTTTATATTGAGAACCTTAACATTTTTATGTCATAGTTTTATTTATAATTCTTTATTAATTATTTCATTTTGTACACAATGACAGTTTCTTTATAAAATATTCCATTAACAGCAATCCTAGATATTTTAAATAGTTAAAATAGTTACAAATGTGAAAGTATAATTATATGTTTTCTTGTAATTTTAAAGTATGTTAACAAAATTTTTCGAATGAAGAAAAAATAAGAAGTTTTTATGTAATGAATAAATGAATAAATAAGAGTAATGCTACACGTACAGATGAGTGTACAAATTGATTTACAGATGAAGAGTAAAATTATAATTTTATCTATATATTTTCTCTTTTTTTTAATTCACAGCGTGGAGTGACATTGTAATTTCACATCATTTTTGTAAATATATCTGTACATTTATCTGTATAAGTAGATTAATCTATGAAATAATGCAAGAAAAAATATTAGAAGACATAATGTCATGCAGAATGAAATTAAAGAATGCGAAAAAACAAGGTGGCACATTAAAAAGAAAAATGGAGTTAATAATTTTTTGTCAATTAGTGTTTTAATGATGCTGGTTGGCAACCCGATTAAATAATAATATAGTTTACATGAGAGAAAGGGGCAAAAAAGGACATAGTTGTTGAAGCTTGAAAGAATGTGATATGACAAGCTTTATTTCTGGGCTCATCGAATACTTTGCCCTTTTTCGCAGAGGATGAATCCATGTGCTTTTGCTTTAGATATTCCTTGTGTTTTTCGGTCGGAATTTTCAATTCACCACACGCCCCCTATCACTTTTTCTTCTATCCATATGCCCCACTTGTTCTGTCTAACATGCAACATTGATTCGTCATTCATGACTTTGTCACACCTTGCTAAAGAAAAAGCGCACTACAAATTTTGGAACATTGATTGAATAACAAAGATTTGAGCAATATGGGATTGGATATCTATGCATAGGTAACATGTCTTTGTGAAATATCTTATCGCAATTACATATGTATATATACATATAAAGTTTCAGAAATCATGAATAATCTTACATAGCGGAAGGACATCAAGAATTAGTGATAAGATCTAAAGCACGGGAGTTGAAATGAAGAAATTTGAAAGTTATGGACGGATCAAATCGCGACAATAGAGACCCAAAAATACCAAAGGAAAGACCTTGATGGATGATTCGGATGTGGAATATGTAATGAACCAACCTGGACGACCTAATTGGCTATCTCAAGAAGTTGAGTATCAAAAGGAAGGACTATCAAAGACATAGGGACTAAAGTTGAAAAATCGTAGAACTGCCATGGAAAGCACAAAGCGGCCACACAAAACAAAATCAATGCGGCTGCACAGTTGTCCAATTTCTTTTTATATTTATTTCTATTGTCTTGTTTCCTAATTAATTTCGATCTATTTCCTAATTAGTTAAGCCACCCGTGCATTGTACAGGTAGAAAAACTTATTAAAAAATATTATTAGATAGTTAAATATAAATCTCTAATATTTATATATCTGTAGAAAATATAAAAACACAAATATATATTAATTGAATCAATAAGTTTAATAGACTTAGTAATCGTAAAATTCTAGATTATTTAAAAAATAACATGCATTCTTATATATAATCCTTCGTACATATATACAATAATGGAAAAAATTCTTGTCACCCGCCTCAATTTAAAAAATCATAATAAAACTAATAAATTTAAAAAAATGTAAAATGCATTAAAAAATTCAAATAACATCAAACTCATCAATGCACACTGTAAAGATAGCGAATTAACGAATTATGATGGATTAGAATTTATCTTAGAATTGACATTTTAGATTTGATATTTTAATTTATTAGTAAAAAAGATTAATAAACAAAACAAATGGGCAAAATAGTTTAGAATTAATTGTTAAACTCAATGGTCACAAGTTCAAGTCTTCTCTGAATTTTTTTATAAAAATTTTTGTTAAAAAAACAGTTACCCAAAATTTACCAAATAAAAAAGGCGGAAAAATCGCCATACAAAATGTACCAATACTTAAGTGGATTAATTATTATATAGATTAGGCTTGGTTTATCCTATCTATTTAAATACTTCTATCAAAGAGAAGGGATTTCTCTTGTTCTTTAAATTGTGTATTTTTCATGATGAATTGAATGCACATTTCATAGCAGGAATTTTAGGGCTTAAATTGTAGCAACCCACAAAAATCACTTGTTGCAGTATGACTTTTTATTGTTAATTATCAAATTATTATTTAAGATTAATTATATTGCCACTACAAAAACTATTCCATACACCACACTTTTAAGTAGTTTTCTTATTTACAAAAATGTGCGTTGCTAATATTGCTTTGTTAACCTCTTAATTATATCAATTAATCTTCTACCATAATAGTAATTCTTATTTTGCACAACACGTTTTTTCTTTAATTCTTTATTATTCTTTCTTCTCAATTTTTTTTTTAAAATTAAAAAAGAACCAAAATCGATCATCAATCTAATAGTTTTTTTTTTTTTTTTTTAAAGAAATGGAAGAACACTACATTTAACACTCGCAAGAAAATCTCTACAGCCTTTTTTCTTCCTCCACCCACTTTTATCGCCGAATAAGACGACAAAACTAATTTATTTTTCTAATGTCTTTTTGTTTATGATATGTGCATGAAGTTGGGGAAACTAAGTCCAAGCAGCCATTATTTGTAGGTGACTAAGTCTAAGTTTGATTCCTCATTGAATTAGTGGCGTCAGAATAGCTCTTTTACTTTCTTAGTTAGTTGCCATTGTTTATTTTGTAATCCTTTATTTGCAGATTTGGCAGTTGTAATTGCTCTATAAATTGGTAGTATAATGAATAAACAAATACAAACAATTACGACTAACTCCCCCTTCCCTTCTCTGTCTCTCTCTTCTCTATTTCCCGGTCTACATAAATTACTATATCAGTGGTACCAAAGAAGGTTCCAATCATGGACACTCGAGCCAAAACCAATGCCGAATTCCGTAGTGAGGTTAGTGAGATCTTGGCACAATATGAGTCAAAATTTGACGAACTTGAATTTTAGAACCTTTGACACTCACCTAGCTCAAGTAACATTTCCCTGTCCTGTAAACTCAAACAGCCTAGGACACTTGTGGAGGCCATAGGTGCTGCCCGATTAATTGAAGAATGGAACTCACTGAAGAGAAAGGACAGTAGCTTTTCTAGAACTCTGAGACTCTTCCCTCTACAGAAATCTGTGCCAAATAATTTAGCAGGGGTCCTGGGTCCACCACCAGTCGTCAAGGCAGGTTCTGGTAGCCCCAACCAAAGCATCGCTCTTTTCAAAAAAATCATTAGCCAAGAAGCCTGTGAAGGGAGAGAAAATGGACTATATTATTACTGTGATAAAAAGTTCGCTGTCAGGCATCGGTGCCAACTTCCCCAATTATTTATGATTGAGGGCACAATGGAACCGGATGAAGAGCCAATAGAAGAAAAGCATCAACAATCAAATCCATGTGAATTGCTGCCTTAGATTTCCTTCCATGCCATGGCTAGAACCAATCATTATCAAACCATTCGACTCCAAGGGAGGTTAAAGGGCAAGGAAGTCACCGTCTTGATTGATGGGGGAAGTACCCATAACTTCATTGATCAGTCATTCGTCACAAAGTGTAGCCTACCCGTAACTCGTGACAAGGTATTCCAAGTCATGTTAGCCAATGGGGAAAAGATAGATTGTTCTGGGAAATGCTTAAGTGTGCCGTTAGACATCCAAGGGTATTGACTTAAAGTTGACTTTTATGTCCTGCCAGTGGCTATATGTCATTTAGTCTTAGGAGTGCAATGGTTTGGTATACACATACCCATCGAAACAGACTACCAACATGTGCCTATGTCTTTCCAAGAATATGGTATAACTCATACTTTCCAGAGAATGAAGCATGTGGGTCTGCACGTCCTCACTGAGAAGGAATACCACTCAATCTATAGTTCTAGCCTATTCATCTAATTATTACCCGTTTCCCATATCTGAAATGGGGTATATATCCTTCTGATGTTGCTAACATTTTGGATGAGTTTAAGTAGGTTTTTGAGTCTCCTTCTTAGCTACCCCTCGGCGGGATCATGATGACAGAATATAGCTTCAACTGCATAGTGGTCGAGTGAGTATCTGGCCTTACGGTTACCCATATTACGGAAAGGTAGAAATTGAACAGATGGTTCAAGAACTCCGACAATTAGGGCTAATCAGACCTAGTGGAGCCCTTTCTTTTCCCCCGTCTTACTGGTGAGGAAAGTAGATAGAAGTAAGTGTTTCTGTGTTGATTATAGTGCCTTGAATGAAATTACCATGAAAGATAAATTCCCAATCCAAGTAATAGATGAATTATTGGATGAACTGCATGACTCGAAATATTTGTCTAAGCTTGATTTACGGTCAGGATACCATCAAATATGAGCGCAAGATAGCGACATACCAAAGACGAAATTCCTTACGCATGAAGGGCACTATGAATTTGTTGTCATGCCGTTTGGACTCACTAATGTACCGTTAACCTTTCGAAGCTTGATGAATGATCTCTTTCAACCTTACCTTGACAAGTTCAAATTAGTTTGCTTTGATGATATCTTGGTGTATAGCAAGAGTTGGCACGGACACCTTTCACATCTACAATCTATTTTTAGCATCTTGAAGTCTAACTCACTGTTTGCCAAGGAATCAAAATGTCGCTTTGGAGTCCAACAGGTTGATTATTTGGGATGCATTATCTCAGAAAGTGGAGTTGCGGTTGACCCGGTAAAAATTCTAATTGAATTGCCGACTCCCATTACTATGAAGGGGTTGCATGGTTTTTAAGTCTTACGGGGTATTATCAGAAACTTATTAGGGGATTTGGAGGAATTGTAGCTCGTTTGACTCCTCTCTTAATAAAGGATAGATTCATCTGGAGCTTGGAGGTTGAAAACGCATTTAATACATTAAAAAAAGTTCGGATATCTCTTCCTGTTCTCAAGCTTCCGGATTTCTCTCAACAATTTGTGGTTGAATGTGATGCTTACGGAGTAGGTATTGGAGCTATTTCATCTCAGCAAGGGCAGCATTGTATTTTCTATTGAGGCGCTGAAGGGATCCGCTTTGACGTTGTCTCTCGAAGAAAAAGAAATACTCACCCTTATAAAAGTTGTCCATAAATAGAGACCATACGTGCTGGGTCAGCGCTTTATTGTGAAAACGGACCTGAAGAGCCTCAAGTTTTTACTGGAATAACGGATTACGACTCATGCACAAGCAAGATGGTTGCCTAAGCTCCTCGTTGTTACTATGTCATTGAAAATAAACAAGGACCAGAGAATACAGGTGCTGATGCATTATCATGCAAGGGAGAAATTTACTTCTGTACTGTATCTCTTCCACAACCAGACTGGTGGGCAGACTTTAAAAAAAGAGGTTCTGCAGGATTCATTCTATGCTAAACTTGGGCAAAGTCGTCCTACAAATTCTTGAGAATTTATTCAACGTAATGGGGTTTGGTTTTATAAAGGTGGGATATATTTATGTCCTAATTCATCTCTAATCCATACTATTCTTGCTTTGGCCATTCATCACCAGTAGGCAGTCATTTCGGGTATCAGAAAACATTGGCATGAATTCAACAAAGTTTCACTTGGCCAAGCTTAAGAAAATCAGTCAAGGAATTCTTACGCCAATGTGATGTTTGTCAGTGTTTCAAGATAGGTTGCATGGTACATGCCGGGCTACTCCAGCGGTTTCCCATTCCGATGAAAGCATGGACTGATGTCTCTATAGATTTTATGGAAGGATTATCGCATTTTCAAGGGCAGCCAATAATAATGGTCGAGGTGGATCGCCTTTCTAAGTATAGCCACTTCATTCTCCTTATACACCCATTCATGGCACTAACAGTTGCTAAAGCTTTTCTCTTGAACATTATCAAACTACATGGCATTCCCAATTCCATCGTCAGTGGCTTAGATAAAATTTTTGTGAGTTCTTTTTAGAAAAATCTATTTCAAATGCTGTGAGCTGAACTTAAAATGAGTTCAAGTTATCATCCAGAGATAGATGGGCAGATCGAAGTAACCAAAACATTGGAGCAGTACCTTGGGTGCATTGCAGGGGATCAACCACAAAAATAGCTTGAATGGCTACCATGGGTAGAATACAATTATAACACAAATGCACATTCATCTACAAGAGTGACTTATTTTGAAGCAGTTTACGGTGTACCACCTCCGAATCTGCTTCCATATATCCTAGGAACAACACAAGTGTATGCGGTGGATAATTATTTAAAAGATAGAACCGTCGTTCTTCAAGAGTTGCGAGGACATTTGATTAAGGCTTGTAAAAGAATGAAGACATGAAAAGATAGGCATTACCAGGAAGTTCAATTTCAAGTGGGAGATTATGTCTATCTGAAGCTATAGCCATACCACCAAACTTATGTGGCTTTTTGAAAATCAATGAAATTGGCCCCCAGATTCTTTGGTCCATAAAAGATCATTGCTAGAATTGGTCCAATGGCTTATCGGCTTGCTTTACTACCAGCTTCTCAAATACATGATGTTTTTCATATTAGCCTCTTGCGTAAACATTTAGAGGAGTGTCCAGGGGTGTCATCTACTCTTCCACTCGTAACTGATGGCTCGATCATCCTTCCAAAGCCAAAAAAGGTCCTTGATCGTCACATCATTCAAAAAGGAAAATATCGTTTGAAAACGAAACTCCTCATCAAGTGGGCTAGAGCATCCGAAGAAGATGCCACCTGGGAAAATTTAAGGTGGTTTTCGAGACAATTTCCAGACTTCAAGCTCGACGTCAAGGATATTCCAGCCGGGAGGAACGATATGTGCATGAAGTTGGGAAGTCTAAGTCCAAGAGCCATCATTTGTAGGTGACCAAGTCCAAGTTGGATTCCTCATTGAATAAGTTAGTGGCGCTAGAATAGCTCTTTTACTTTCTTAGTTAGTTGCCATTGTCTATTTTGTCATCCCTGATTTGTAGGGCTGTAATGTCTCTATAAATTGGCAGCATAATGAATTAACATAGATGAAAAATTACAGCAAACTTCCCCTTTCCTTCTCTGTCACTCTCTTCTCCTCTATTTCCCTGTCTAGATAAATTACTATATCAGTTTACAGATCCATTCTACAAATATTATCATAGTTTAATTACTCTGTAAGAAAATGAACTTGTAAAAGTGGGCTAAATTGAATTGATCATGTTGAGCTTAAACGTCTTTTTTCTTCACAGTTGTAACTTCTTTTAGTATAGGTCATAACCAAACCCCATTTAATGAATTCAATTGACCTCTAAATAAAGCAAACTAACATTAATTCGCAAAGCGAACCTATATTCAATTCTTTTCTAGGGAAAAAATAATAACAATAAAGAATAAGACTTAAGAAATCATATTAACCTACATGGCTTCCAGAACTGATAGTTTTTATGGCCATATTGCACTTTTGAGCAGCAGCTAAGGGATTGGTGTTTTATTGTTATTTTTGGTTGTAGATGAGTGGTGTTCAACTGTTCATGCTCGTTATGATCGGTTTCAGATGCTACGTTAATCGTGGAAAGTAATATGGTATAGGAGGTTAAATATTTGTTTTTGTTTCTTTTTTTTTTTTATGTTTTTCATATTTAAATTTCATTAGTAAAATGGTAAACTGGTAAATTTAACTGTGGTGTATCTAATAAAAATATATCTAATTAGTAGTGTATATATAAATGTGGTGTAATTAATAACTTTTATTGTGACAATATAATCACCCTTAAATTAAGTGATGAAAAGAAAAGGGATAAATGCATAATATATTAATACATTTGTAATAAACGATTTCAATTGTTCACTTTAGAATGTTTTAAGCTTTCTTATTATAGTTAATGATTTTAGAGTTGTCAAAATGCTATTACATAATGAGTACTCCACAAGAGTTTCACATAGATACTATAAACTCCTTATTTGATCACTAGAAGGTAAACATTTATATGGTTGAACCAGACAGAGTAGGAAAAGAATCTTGGGAACCATGGCCAAACCTAGCTTCAAGCTCGGCGGGCCTAATGTTCGTGTAAAATATGTGTGTGATACGCAAGTGTACGGGTCGAACAAGTAATAAAGTGGACAATGAGTCCGGGTTCTCGTTTCTACAAGGAAAAATTTAAGTACTGAATATCCAATTAACGCTCTAGTTAAAGCAATCGAAATTTTAGATTTTGTGATTAAAACTAAGTAAATAAATAAAGGTAAAAATTAAGCAAGTTAAAAGGAAGCAAATTATTTATGAAACATTTTCTTCAAGATTTATGTATGGTTGGGACTCACAATTTCACCACAATTGATTCCCTGAGCTACCCATTCATTGATTCAACAAAAACTAATCTTAGTTAATGATCGAGTTCACACAATTAACCAACTACCCCTCTCAAAGCTAGTTAATCTTACTCAATTAGGTCCCCTCACTTATCTCTAAGTGAGCGTGTTAACAACTCTCTTAAGTGCATTAAATAACAAAAAACTCATGCAAATATTCTCGAAGTTCAATTCACGTGACCGCACTAATGACAAGCAAATCTTTTTGTCTTGTCTTGATTAATGTCATTTATCACCTAATCTAATTCATGCATGCCTCTCACGAGTTTAATACAAACCAATAAACATTTACAAATTCGTGTGCCAAATAAGTGAAAGTCATGCAAAACAATTATAAAGAATTAACTAGAAACCAATTTAGCCATTGAATCAACAAACAAACAACCAGGGTTCACAAAGAGGCTACATCGTTTGTGCCAAAAAAAAAGCTTAGCTACTCATAGAATTAATAAGGTAAAGCACAAAATAGTAGGAATCTATCATCGGGTTTTGATGGATAAAGCTAGAGATGAAGAATTATTATTGCACCAATATTCTTCGGACCAAGGCTTCAACTCAAAAACCGAACTAAACTTCAAAGAAAACTTAGTATAATGTATAGGAGAATGTATGTCGGGGTGTGTTAAGGCTAGACCCTCTTTCTTAAGGTTTGAAAACCCCTAAGAATGAAGAAAAATTCGTGTAAAAGTTTAATCGTAAAAAGAATTCTAAGAAAACTCGAAAAGTAGGAAAAAATGGGATTTCTGCGCGTATTGAAGCCACGCCAATCTACCGAAATTCTGATACTCAGTTGCGGCCGCACGATCCCTCCGTGTGGCCGCACAGTTAATTTTTTTCATTTTTCTTTTCCTTTCCTTTTAGCCCTTTTTTTTTGACTTCTTGATATCTTGGCCCTGAGCTCCCAAAATTCTTGCAAACCACGTCCAATCTTCATTCTTTTGAGTTTTTTTCTTAGTCCTTCAGCAAATAACCAATCAAACATAATTAGTTACTTTAATCTAATAAAACACATAATAAACCACTGATATAGATGAATTAAATAACATAATTAAAAACCTATCAAATTCCCCCACACTTAAACTATTGCTTGTCCTCGAACAATACATAAAAACAAAACACAAAACACAAAAATACAAATACAACTGTTAGATACTCCCGGTTACACATGAGGCAGATTACTCATTATTAAATTTATAGCAAATTAAGGTAGGTCGCCTAATAAAAAGGCTCAAAAGCGATGCAAGAGTTTTGAGAATACTCTTTTTTCCTTTTATTCACACATAAGGGTTAACCCTTCAAAACTCATAAAATGTCATGAATAAGGGTACTCAAGCAACCTTTAGAATCATTAAACACAATTTTTACCTCAAATAGCATAAACCGAATAGGCCGACCCTCACAGATAAATTCACTCTTCTCTCAAGTGTTTAAGGGGTTCAATGTTTATGCTCAAGATTCTATCCACAAGGAAGTTCTACCATAAGCTTGCGAGATTTCTCTTTCTCCACCACTTAGGTGCACATACACCACACAAATCATAAAGTCTTTAAAGGGTTGTAACGAGGCTAAGGTTTAAGGTGGGACAAACTTGGAAAGTGAGGCTATAAACCATTGGAACTAGTGGAACACAAAATTTATAATCTTCAAGAACATAACCCATATGAAACCACTACTCCCTTCATTCTCTCAAAACTTCTAGCATCACCTATACACTAAGAATACATCCTCAAGCCTTTATTTCAACAGGAAAAAGTAACAACCTTGTATTTCAATTTTTTTCGCATAAATTCTTCTTCTATTCTTTCTCTTTCTTACTTTTTTTTTTTCATTGCCACCTCTATCATTAATTTCCTTTTAGCAAGATTGTCTCTTCTTTTTTCATTCATCAACTCATTCGTTTTGTAAAACATTTTTTTTCCTCATAGTTGCATTTTTCTTTTGCCTCTCCATCAACGCTTTCATCTCTTTTTTTTTTTTTTTCTTTTTTTTCCCTGATTCATCAACTCTTTCTTTTTCATTTCACATAATCTAACCACACCAACCTATATCAACAACAACCTATACATAATCAAAGTGAACTCACCACCTTATCAACAACAATTACTCCTTCCCCATACTTATTTCTTATTCATCCCAAGCAATAAAAAGCTAGCAAACAATCCACTAGTTCATTAGCAAGGTAAGGATATTCATTGTTTTTGGCTCAAGACTAGTATTAAGGGGTGTAAAGAAAGAAAAATAGAGATCGGAAGAGCACAAAGGGGTTATGCAAAAGATAATTAATCAACAAGGTAGGCTTTTTAGTTAAAGTGGTTAATCAAGAAAGAGTGTTTTAATTATATTCGTATAATGCACGTAGAAATGCAAGAGAAATAAAGGAAGTTCTAGAGAAACAAACCTATAGAAAAATATCACACATTAACAAAGATAGTGAGACTGAAAATAATGTGTCTGCCAAAGGCTCAAAAATCGCACCGGTTTAAATTTGTCATCCTAATCCAATCATAACCAATTCCAGGCAAAAACAAATAAGTATAAGATGCGAGATCACTTATTCAAGTATGTTATTAATCTCTCAAGGCTAATAGCACAAAATTATTTGCCTTTTTTTTTTCTTTTAATTTCTTTTTTTTTTCATTTTCATTTTCTTTAAACTCTAGCATTACTTAAGATCTTAATTCCAGCAAAACTACCTTTTTTTTAATTTTAGAAATTAGCAAGTTACTGCCTCATGTCCTACCAAGATTAACAATAATGCACACTTAAACTCCCCTCACACATAAACTCTACATTGTCTACAATGTAGAATGAAATAAAACGAAACAAAGAAAATTGGGAAGGATTCAAGAAAATTGCAGAAAATAAATTTTTTTAAACAAAAAATTCAAAACTAAAAATTTAAACACTTTAGTCATAAAATTTAAATCTATTTTACTCCTAAGACATGAACTTAAACGAAAGTGCATAAAGAAGTAATTAAATAAAAGAAAACGCATTAAAAAGGAACGAAGTTACCAGGTGGATTGTTTCCTACCAAGCGCTTATTTATAGTCCTGAACCTGGCTTTGTCAGAAATCACGGTGGCTCGTGCGAGGCTTTTATGCCTTTGATTTGCATGCTATCAGGAGGATGAACCTCTTTTGTTTTCCACTTCCAGACCCGGACTTTCTTCTTTTTCTTACTTTTAATTTTAATTTTCAACATTCGGCTTTTCCTCTAATTTTTCTTTAATAACTACTTTGCCAGTTATATGATCAATCTGGTATACCTCCTCTTGGTTGCATGGTTGTTCAATGGATGAGAACACATTGAAAGTGTCTTGCTCTTCTTCAACCCTCAAGATGAGCTTTCCTTTTTCAACATCAATTAAAACTCGACCAGTAGCTAAGAATGGTCGGCCTAAAATTAAAGGCAAATTTTAGTCTTCCTCAACGTGTAAAATAAGAAAATCCACTGGAAATATAAATTTGTCTACTTTGATGAGTACATCTTCAATCACTCCATGTGGATATTTTATAGATCTATCATCTAATTGTAGTGAAATAGTTGTAGCTTTTGCATCCCCTAACTTTAATTTCCTATAGACAGACAAAGGCATAAGATTAATACTTGCACTAAGATCACATAATACATTATTAAAATTAAACTGTCCAATAGTGCAAGGTATTTTAAAACTCCTTGGATCCTTTAATTTAGGAGGCAATTTGTTTTGTAATATTGCACCGCACTCCTCTGTCAAACGTACGGTCCCGAAATCCTCTAACTTTTTCTTGTTAGAAAGAATTTTTTTTCATGAACTTGAAGTATTTAGGTATCTGTGCTAGATCCTCTGCAAATGGGATGTTTATGTGCATCTGTTTGAATACTTCAAGAAATTTCGAGCACTGCTTATCCAGCTTCTATTTCATAAGCTTTTGTGAATATGGAATTGGAGGCACATAGGCTTTTACTTGTGGTCTATCTGCTCTTTTTGTTGCTCTACTTTGTCCTTTTCAACTGGTCCCTTCTTTTGTTCAAATTGTTCAACATCTTTTGGTACCAAGTTTTCCTTCACAACTAGCCTTCCAACCTGAATTTTTGACAATTGCAACCCACTTCTAGTAGTGATGGCATGCAACTGCTCTCTTAGATTTATTTCTATATCACTGGGCAGTGTTTTTGGTGCTCTATTTGCCACAACCTTTGCAATCGGACTCATTCGGGTCTCTAAATTTTTAACAGCGGCCCCTTGATTTTGAAGAGTTTGAATAGTTTTACTCATAAACTGATTGTTGAGTTCTAAAAATTTTTGGAACATCTCTTCTAAGGGGCTACTTTTCACTTGTTGTTGTTGAAACCCCACGGAGGAATGGCTGCCTGACTATCTTTCTATGAAAATTTTGGATGTTGCCTCCAACCTGGATTGTACGTCTGTGAATATAGAGCACCCATATTTCTTCGATTATTTCCCATATAATTAACCTGTGCATTGTCAGATCTTTCAAGATGTTCAACAGGACAATTAGAAGTAGCATGGTTCGCCCAGCAATAATCACAGATCAATGATGCTTGCACTACATTAGCAGACTGTTTTGACTAAGTATCCACATTTTTTGCTAAAGCTGCCAACTGTGCTGATATAGAAGTAAGAGCATCAATTTCATGAATTCTACCAGTTTTTGGCATTGAGCAATCTGAATACTATTGGTAACTATTAGTTGTTATCTTCTTAAAAATTTCAGATGCCTCTTCATAAGTCTTATCCATGAGAAAACCCCCGGCTGCTGAATCTGCATGTTTCTTGTTCTCATCTATCAACCCATTGTAAAAGTTCTAGACAATAAGCCAATCTGGTATTCCATGATTTGGGCATCTCCTCAACATGTCATTGTACCTTTCCCATGCTTCAAATATTCATTCCCCCTGATTTTGACTGAACGAAGTGATCTCTCTTCTTATTTTCAATACTATACCCAGTGAAAAGAATTTATCCATAAATTTCTATGTAAGATTTACCCAGGTGGTAATTGAATTTGTAGGAAAAGTATAAAACCAAGCCTTAGCTTTACCATTTAAGAAGAATGAGAATAATTTCATTTTGATTGCTTCATTCGGTACTCCATTCATTTTGAACATCCCACAAATTTCCTCAGATGTTCATTAGGATCCTCTTCTGACAAGCTATTAAACTGAACTGTTTGTTGAACTCATTGGATATTCCCTGGCTTGATTTCACAATTTGCAGCAGTTATAGCTCGTGGAACTAAGCAAGTTAAGTTGTTTCCAACAGTAGGCATAATATATTCCCTCAATGGTCTATTCGCGTTCACAGCCTGCTTTTCAACCATCTTGATTATCATTAGCTGGATTATTATTACTGTCTACAGCTCCAGCTATTTTTCTCATAAACTTTTGTTGCCTGAGTCTAGCTTTGAAAGTTCGTTCTATTTCATATCAGCTATAGCTTCACTGATATGAAAGAATTAAATAACTTAATTGAACACCTATCACCTAACTCCAACTTAAAATTTGTATTGTAAATCTTACACTAGTAGCTTCCTGTCGTCATGTAGAAAAAGAATATGTAACTTTCTTGGTTGGAAATCCGCTACTTTCCCAGAAAAATGTTGATTCTCATTTCATACCTTCGACACAACACTGCCGTTCTCTATTTTGTTTACATAGATGTGTAGCTTTTGTAGTGGGAACATTTTCCTAAAAGCACAGTTTGGATTTCCAAGAAAATGCTAGATTTATGCCCTTATTTTTTCCTCCTTAATATGGCGTCCTCTACAGCTTGACCCGCAGCGGTCCCTTGACCAACACCGGGTCCAATAGAAGCAAGCCTTACTGCCAATCCAGCAACAATAATGGAAGTGCCACGTGCTTAAATCAAAGGACCTCGAGGTATAAATTCGATAAGTTCAAATTTTTACTTTCTTAGTCCTCGAGTTTTAAGGTGTATTAGTAGGTCCCTAAAATTTCGGTGAAATCTTTTTGGTCCATAACCTTTAAATTCATTTAAGTTAATCTATAACAC
This sequence comes from Nyctanthes arbor-tristis, assembly GCA_963692815.1. Taxonomy (NCBI): domain Eukaryota; kingdom Viridiplantae; phylum Streptophyta; class Magnoliopsida; order Lamiales; family Oleaceae; genus Nyctanthes; species Nyctanthes arbor-tristis. The sequence continues at coordinate 1,646 of CAVNYN010237962.1, read as the reverse complement.
CCCGTAAAATTTTAAGGATAGTTGCCATTCAATTAAAGGATTTCAAGACTGTCAAGAATTGTGATGGTATTAGATGGCAAGATTATCACCTATATGATTAATGCTTGGACAATGAATTGAAATTAGAATCTGGTTATTGAGAATGTATTGATAATATAAACGTTATTTGAACAATGAACCATTTAAAATGCCACAAGTATTCTTGAATTTCAGAAAATTAAAAGATTGTTATTCAATTGACGATAGAGAAAGAATTCGGTCCTCAATTGACATAAACTAAAGTACCGTGACTTAATTGAAAGATAATGAAAAGGGAAGGACTTCTCAGATAAATTCCCGCCAAGTGTGCGTACCATATTGCGCCACGTGTCACAATATCATTGGCGGAACTCAAATTTTATTAAAACTAACTCAATTCCAACTATTATATAAAGGACCTTTGGGTCCTCAACCTCCCAAAAGACCCCAAACCATCCTCTCTCCCCCTTAGATGACCCAAAATTCGTCCAAAGTCTTTGAAGGAAGGAAATCAACCATAGAAACTCATCATAACACTTACTTATCCTTAGAAAAGAGTCCCTTACCATATATGGAAGGATTATATCTTGAAAAATAGCTTTAATCAAGGTTTTAATGACCTTTTTCTACTTGAGATCATTCGAAGAAGATTTGAGGTGAGTAACTATCACTTTGATTTCCTTTTTAACATTGACGATGTTTTGAAATGCTAAGCATGTATTAAATTAAAGTAATATATATGGATTCTGGATTCTGATGCATTGAAAAGAAAAGATTGATATATTGCATTTTGAATCACTAGTTGCTCTACCCGTTCTGTATCTGTTCTGCTATACTCTGTTGCCACACTAGGAGCTATCTAATGATACCGAGATGGGAGACGATTAGTGTGGTATCTGTTCTGTATCTGTATTAATCTGTCTGGAATTTCGGTAGGGGTCAACCGGGATTCAAATATGGATCCACTTATGATTGAATTGATATGATTCTGGCGCGCACCACGGGTAGTAGTTTAACTAGTGATAGGGCCCATCTGTGCATTGAAAAGTTTTGTGCATTGAATGACTTTCTGGAAAATAAATCTTTCAATTAAAAAGGTAAATCAAAGGGTTTTTGTTACTCACTGAATACTTTGTACTCATTTCTTTCTTTACTACAATTTTTGTAGATGATTAAAGATATAACATCTGAAAAGCAAGGCAAGACAGGAGTTGGATCGTGCTCGTGAAATGGAGTAGAGTTGTGCACGTAGTATAAATCTGCCTTTGAAGTTACTATAAATTTAATAGTTTCGTGCCCACCTCTATAGTATGTATGTTTTACATCTTATAACATATAAGAAGAATAATGAGTTATAATCTTTATATTGATTTGAACTCTACTTTTCCTGTAAAAGTTCTTTAATGATTTGGCATACTTTAGTAACCAATGAAATATATTTACTAATACAATTTCTTGTGTTTTTGTACTTCTTGAAAAACCTAGCTTTAATGTTTTCTTTAAAAGTTTAACGATTTGTTAACTTATATAATTAGCTTTGTCTATTAAATTCTGGAAGACAAGAAAAATTGGATTGTTCTGCACGTCGCGTCCCCGCGGTTTGAATTGAAGCTTCCGCTTAAAATTTG
>CAVNYN010237953.1:0-21570 GCA_963692815.1 Nyctanthes arbor-tristis | reverse complement strand
TTCCAGTCCCGGCGCTTCTGGTTCTCGTACCGGCTTAGGGTTGTTGGGGAGGCTGTGGATGAGGCGGAAGCAGAAGGAGAACCCACCATTGATGATGAAGAAGAGTTGGTGCTTGGTGGGGTACCGGTGTTAATGGCGAAGCTGGTGATTTCTGTGCTTGAAGAATCCATTTCTTGAATCGGGTTCATAGCTAGCTTGAATATTGATCTCTTCCGATCTGGACTCTGCAGAGAGAAAAAGAAACAAGAATCTACAGAAACAACAGAGAAATCTTCAATCTTGACGATGTTCAGTTCATATTTAGATACTACTGAAAGAAGGATGGTATTGATGAACAGTAATGGAGAGGATGGGAAAGGAGAGATTGAAAGAAGATCTAGCTACTGAAGCTTTTATCTTTTTGGGCAAATTTTTTTATAATAATAAAACTATGATGTTGGTTTGATCAGTCCAAGAAAAACCTTGAAAGTCATATGATGTTTGGGTTTAGCTTTTTAAAGGGCTTTATTTTCTGCAAATATTAGAAGGGATTGGCTGATAAATTTCCAAAAGAAGGGTACGCAACTGGAGTTATACTCTGCAGAAAAGAAAGAGAAAGGAGTGTTTAGTTTTAGCCCCAGGGGGGGGTGGGGGAAGGTACCTGGTTTAGGGCTTTTGTGGAAATGAAAAGAGGTTGACAGTAGGGTAGAGGTGATAGATTGAGACAGGAGAAAATTATGGAGCTAAAATATTAGGGAATATTATGATTTTGTTTCAACCTTTTGCATTGATTGACAACACCTTCTCTAATGACCAAAATGCCCTCTCATCACACACCCCTTTTTGTTTTGTTTTGTTTTGGTTCTTTCTTTGTTTTTTTTTCTTTTTGCATTTCAAAAAATAAAAATGAAAAAAGAAAAGAAAAAACTATCTTGACCCATGACTTCTGAGAAATTAGAAACTTCGGTTTTAAGTAGTTCGAATAATAATTATCTAAAAGTTTTTCATTAACTTAAAAAAATTTGGAAAAAAGATAATAGAAAGTACATTACTACATTTTGGAATGGCTTCATTTTGTCTAGGGATTTCTTGTCTTTTCTTTTCTTTTGTAGGGGTTGATTTCTCAAATTGCCACTTAAAGTTCAGCATGATTTCAACAATAACAACTACAATTTGAAAGTTTCAACAAATCTCACTCTTGCTATAAATATTTTGGTACTCGATTGAAAATTGTCAAAAATTAAAGATTGAGGACTCTTAATGAAATATTCACTCTAGGACTGAACATAACAGCGTAGAGAAGGAATCTTATAGAGAAGGAATTATTTCCTTCAAGTCTCCTCTCCAACTACTACCAAATTTGGTATGTGAAAGAAATTAAAATTTCAAATTTAAAATAAAATTTATATTTTGGGTCTTAAATATTTAATTTTGGGTGATAATTCTAAAACACCATATTTGGCAAAATCATTTGTACCTTAAGTCCAACGTTGTAACTTTTGAACATGGTGAATAGACACTAGTGATGATAGTTGTTGAAGCTATAACCTTTAATAATTACCATTTGTGAAAAATTAACCCTTTTTTCAAAATGCTTATCGAATTTTTCGTATTGAAGATGCACTTTTGGAGTAAGAAGCTAGAATTTGAAACTGTTATAAACACGCAAGAAGTGATCCACCATCCACAAAAAAAGAGGCATTCCAAACAAGTTTTAAGTTTAAACAACATTTCTGCTGTGACTGAGACAGGTGGAAAAGGGGATGGTTTAGATTCTTTGACCTTCTTTATTACCATGAGAACGTTATGGAGAGGAGAACAAAGAAGGATAAGGTTGGCGAAATTAAGGCGTGATCAACTGCAAATAAAAGCACATCATATACTGTATATAGAGAAAAAAAATAGCTGGGACGAAGATGTATGTGTATACAATATCTACTATTTTGGGTTACTTTTGCTGTTTTGCATATGAGTTTCACACCTAAAGTGTTAACAACACTGATTTTCTTTCACTAAGGAACAAAGCATATGCAATGCTTCATTCGAGCAACTTTGATTATTAACAGTATTAGGGTACAATTGTTTGGTCCATTCCAATAATGTAATTTAAAGCGAAATGCTATAAAATATTATCTCTTTGAAAATAATTTCGACCGAGTTACTATTTGAAATTCTAAACACAATAGCAAACAGTGTTGGGGAAGAGGTGGGAATAAACCCATTCTGGGGGTAATTAGGTGAATGAGGGACTAAATTTAGCCCCTTATTTACCAACCCCTTGCAATTTTTAATTTAAAAAAACATGGCAACCTATCCAATTGTGGGGCCAGATAAAAAATTTTCCTCATATATTTACATTTTCTCTCAAAATTTATTCCTACACATTATTTGAGAATAAATTTTTCCCTCTCCTTTTTACACTTTGGGATTTTTACCCTTAGGTTTTTTTCACCCTACATTAATCATACTCTCATATATGCTTTATCTCGAAACTTTATCCTAAATAACACAACTAAGTTTCGATTGCACAAAGAAATTTATTTTATAATTGATTTTTTTCTAGGGTTTTCACCTTTTAATATTTCTTAAATTATTATTAACTTGAAATCTTGGGTGAATAATTAGTGAAAGTCCAAAACAATTCACTGAAGATCCAATGGTTATATTGTACACAAGTTGCTAGTGTATGAACATGAAAGGCCCAATGCAACATTGTTCACATATATATGTATTCTCTTGTTTTTTTGCATTCTAGAGCTTCTCACCATGCTAAACTAAGTTACGAAAACGACACGTGGAAAGGAGAGAAAATAAAAGATGTAGAGGGAAAATATCAGTATATATGATCAGAGAGAGCGTACGTGAAATTATATAAAATCCTACGAATACCCAACATTATATTTATGATGCAGACGTATAAAGAGTTAGTATTCATAGTGCCTAACTATTTCATATCTGTGACCTAACCAACAGCATAGTAGAAATTTAAGCGCTACATCATCCCCACAAGAGAGAGGGAAAAAAAGAAGAAAAACTACCTCCAAAAATGTATTAGTCATATGTGATACATTACTACAAATATCAACATAGGAGATGACTTTGAATAGTGTTGGCTATTTTGGATGTTATTGGGTTGCTTTCACTTTAATGGATAAAATTAGTTAAGTCTTCAACAATGAAAAAGACCATCTTTGGCTAGATAAAATGTACGTAGGAAGCTATTATTGCAAGTAATTTGGTTTGGCTCGAACATGTGCTATGATTGACTCCATTCTGTCTTTTAAAGTTCAAATTTAGTGTAACTATTTATCTATAATAATTTTGCTGGCATGTTCGTAAGAATTCTCCCTTATTGAGATTTGAGGGAGGAAAGGATTAATAAAAATCATTAGTCTCATTGAAAATAACATTTGTGAGCAATTGCAAGAAGGGAACAAGTGAACTTTGAAGAGATGTTAGAAAACATCCATTTGTCACTTAGAAAAGGCTCCTAACCTTATATAGATATATCCTAACTCAAAAATTTGGCTTTAATTTAGGTATATTAAGGCGTTAATGACATGTTTCCACTTGAGATTATTCGAGGAATATTTGAGGTGAGTAACGTGTGCCTTAGCTCTTCCTCTTCGAAACTCATATCTTCCATAACTTTTTTTTGTTATTCAATATTTGATTATGCGTAATTGCTTCTTATGCCCCCTATTATATTGCTTTGACATTTGATTATTGATGTTGCACAAATACTTTAGATAAACCATTGTTATTGTTCATGGGCATCGCTAGTGGCGCTATTTACCCGTTTGCTTTGCTTTTTGATACCATAACTTTGCTGTGTGGTCTTAGCCATTTTGAATTGTTATTGAATCTTTGTGTATTACGTTTATGGGTAGGTGCTAAACTAGTGGTGGCCCAACTTATGCTTATGATTGGCTTCCTTGTTGTATTATGGCATTCTTTCATTCCATCATCAGCCAATACACGTCGTTATTCACTGGGTATTTTGTACTCACCTCTCCTCACCTAACAATCTTGTAGGTATTGAATTTAGAGTCTTATGACTGGATCGTCCCAACAGATGGAGAAGATACATGTATGTGATCGAGATTTCGGTGCATGGCCGATGTTTCGTTGTAGTTGGCCACAATAATTGTTATAATGGCATTATTATGTGTTTTCTTACTTCTGATGGATCTTTGTGATGAGCTAGAAAGGATGATGAATACATTTTGGTGGGGATCAAAGAATGGTAGCACGAAACATATTTATTGGATGAGTTGGAAGTGGATGTGTAAGCCGAAAAATAGAGGTGGCATCGGGTTTAAGAGATTGCGTGAGATGAACTTGGCTTTGTTAGGAAGGCAAGGATGGAAGTTTTTTAACGATCCTCATGCTCTAATCACACGGATTTATAAATCTAGATACTTCCCCAATTCAAGCTTCTTGGAGGCTAAAGTTGACCACAACCCAGCTTTATTTGGCGAAGTATACATGCTTCATAGAACGTTCTCAAGAAAGGCTGTCGGTATCGAGTGGGACGAGGCAACACTATTAAGGAATGCGGTGACCCTTGGCTAGTGAGTGATCGTCAGGGCTTTATTTCTACGGAGCCTGTCATAGGTGGGGATTATGTCACAGTTAACCAACTAATGGAGCTGGGGAAGATGGAGTGGGATAAAGACCTCATTGCTGATTTGTTCAACGAGGAAGAAAGAAAATTGATTTAGCAGGTTCCGTTAAGCATTAGAGGAGGGGAGGATGGTATATACTGGCAGTTTGAGGCCAATGGAGGTTATTCAGTAAGGAGTTGCTATTGGTTTCTGTGATAGAATGACAGCCAAAATGAATTGCAAGCAGCACAATTTTGGCAGCGAGTTTGGACCCTCCAAGTACCCCATAAAGTTAAGAATATGATTTGGAGAGCTGTGTCCAAGGTTCTTCCTACTAAGGTGTTGTTGAGAAGTAATCATGTGGACATCGATGAGCGCTGCCCCTTGCGTTTTGATGAACCAGAAACTACCTTACACTGCCTTGCCTTATGCCGTTCTGCCAAGAATGTTTGGAAAGTATCACTGATTGGATATCACAACGGCTTTTGCACTTCATTCCGGGAGTGGTCATCGATGATCTTTGAGAGATTCAGTAGGGATTGTTGGGAGTTGGTTGCTATGGTGTGTTGGGCGTTGTGGTGTAATCGAAATGACGTTGTATGGAAGGGGAAATCATTCTTGCCTCATAAGGTTATTGATTTCGCAGGAACAATTTTACAAGATTGGAGGATGCTCAACATATTGATTCTACTGCTAATAACCACCATGCAGCTCTCGAAAATAGGACACAAAATGGAAAAAACCAGTGGCGGGCATTCTCAAACTCAATGTGGATGCAGCCAACTTTGAACAACAAAATTCGACCGGTTTTGGCATGATCATTAGAGACTATGATGCGGGGTTCGTGGCTGCCAAATCTTACAAGGTGGAAGGGAACTTTGAACCAAAACTTGCCGAGGCTATGGGAGTCAGGGAGGTGTTGAGCTGGGTCAAAGAGAAATCAATGTCCAACATTGTGGTCAAGATAGATGCACTTCTTGTCTTTCAAGCTTTGTACCAAAGAGATCTGATTCATCTTGCTTGGGCTTAATTATTGAAGATTGTTTTTCACTTGTTTCGGAACTAGGGAATATTACCTTTTCTTGTGTACGTATATCAGCGAACCAGGTCGCCCACCTACTTGCTAGGAATTAGGATGTCGAGTTCCTTGCCCGATCCTATAACCTGGGATACTAATCCCCCGGTCCTTATTACTAATGTTATGTTAATTGATTCTAGTGATCAATAAAAAGTTTCCTTTTCAAAAAAATAATAACAGAGTCTCGCCCTCGATTTTAAATTGAGATAATGCTTCTGCTGCCAATATTTCGAGATAATATGGTAATAAAAATTGGTGGCGTGACATGCCATATTAGGCGTCTGACAATGTTTGAACAAAATTAGCAGATGTGAGTGGAAAAACCTATTTTGGCGGAGGAGATGGGAACAAAATTTTGATACGTCAAGAGGAGCATATTCCGCCTTATTGGTAAAATCAAGAACTACTATGTGGATTTGTGTATAAGACCCAATTTATTGTTAAATAAGACTCCTGAACATAAGACGTGTGCTCTTCCGATCTCTTGATTTGTCAGGAATATTGATAGAGTACCTGAATTTTTTTTCATGGAATGGATAAAAAAAAGTAAAAATTATCTTCCTCCAAACGTACAGGAGATGGAACTACCCCTTATTCTTTTGCCCTCCAAGATATGTAACAACCAATTAATTTTTGCCATGTGCATTTCCATACAAAACTTTCTGTATAATATTTAAGAATATATCCCCCCCAACCCCCACCCTAAATTGTCTTTGTTCCTAACATTAGGATTGCCCAGGTACCTGGAAGAATTTGATGAGTCGATCTACCTGCACATCTTGCTTTTATTGTTATATATCTTAAGTTACTCCATGTATTGTTTGATTTAAAACATATAAGGCTAAGTTCACGACAACATGGGATAACTTTTGCCTTAACTCATAAGCAAGTTAAACTTATATCTTTCAAAATGAAAATCAAATTATCAGAGGTGAAGATTCAATAAGAAGTCTATCCTCGTAGGCAGTAGCTATTCCATTATTGCTATAAACAAATCGAATAAAATTTATGCCAAAGAGAAAGAGATTAACTTTAGATAAAGCAATAATTATGCTATTTTAAGGTTATAATCTATCAAGAATAATTAGAAGACAAGATCCAACAAAAGCCAGATTATCTTGTTTCCCTTTTAAGTCTAACGTAGCAGCTTGTAGCTTATATAGGGGAAAACTAAAAAAATTGATCTAGCTTATGGTATCATAATAACGAACCATCAGCATGCAATAGTCCGGCTATGGAGAGAATTACTGTCCCCGTAGGGAGAGCTCTCCCTAGGGGGAGAGTAATACTCTCCTTAGAAAATTTGATGCACGCAATACGTTGAATTGATTACGGTCAAGTAGCCATTCATATCCTGTAACAGTATATATGAACGGTCACTTGAGTACCCAATAAATTCATTAGTCACAGCAGAAGGAGAAGAATAAACTTGAAACTACTAGTTTCAACGTGAAATTTTATACACATTTTCAGTCTGCACACAAGCTTCAAGATCAATCAAAGGTTTAACAGAATTTCTCAACATGCCAATATATTACATCGATGGACAGTTATTGCCTAAAAAAAACGATGATCAAAGTGATTCCAAGGGGTCAAATGTCGAGACAAATTTGTATACACATTTGATTCCAGTACCTTTCTCGTATTATGCTGGAAGATTTGATACTGCAGTTGGCCATTTTTCTGTCACTTGGTATAATTCACAATTTGCAAGAAAGGAAAAATGAAGAATTGATGTCAAGAACGTATCTTGAGAAGTAATTGATGTTAAGAAATGAGATCTTTTGATAACCAAATGAAATAGAAACCTACTCAAGCTATAGTTTAAGTAATTCCAAAACTCAAAGCAACAAGTAGACAGGTTACAGAGGTACATCGGAACTCACCTGATAACAGCTTCATCTCTGCCATAAATTAAACAGCATATATTCGCATCACCTGGTCAATGGTGGCACGACATACAGGGCAACCCCACTTCTTGGCCTTGATTTCATTCAAACACAACATGCATACAGCCATGTGACCACATAGGACACAAGCTCCCTCAACTGGCGCATCAAGGCATACTGTACAAGATGAGGTAGAATTATCATCTGTTCTCCCATCACATCTAACGGGCAAGGAATCTACAGTGGCAGAAGACAAATCAACAGGACTCGTGTCAATTGACGGATAGTGAAGTGGGCCATCGTCAACAACTGCATCAGGAATGGGTGGAGCTGATGGGATGGAGATTGCAGATGGGTTCTCAGAGTTGTTCCAACAATGGGAACGCTATTTTGTGTCTGGATATGCTGAGCTTGGCTTCCACTTGGACCAGCTTCCTTAAGTGTCCCATTTTCCTCGTGAGTAGTTGATGCCCCCCAAGTGTAACTATTTCCAAGATGTCCACTATCTACAGAGCTTGCCGAACATGTGGATGCAACTGGATATGTATCAATAGATGGTGGTCCTTCATGTGCTGCAGCTTGAAGAGGGGCATTTATTGCCATTTTTAATTCTTGATCTTCCGAACTTGGCGGAGCAGTTGCTTGAGCAGAACTTGGCGGTGCAGTTGCTTGAGCAGCGGGTACTTGAGTATTGAAAAGGAAGGTTAGACGGGTTACCTGAATTTTCATACCCATAAACTTCAAATATCTGTAAATAATACTAGTAATAATGAAAGATGGGTTCTCAGGAGTTGTTCCAACAATGGGAATGCTATTTTGTGTCTGGATAATCGGAGCTTGGTTTCCACTTTTACCAGTTTCCTTAAGTGTCCCACTTTCCTTGAGAGTAGTTGATACGCCACAAGTGTAACTATTTCCATGATGTCCGCTATCTATAGAACTTGCTGAACATGTCGATGGAACTTGAGGTGTATCAATAGATGGTGGTCTTTCCTGTGCTGCAGCTTGAAGGGGGGACATTTATTGCCATTGCTAATTCTTGATCTTCCGAACTTGGTGGTGCAGTTGCTTGAGCAGAATTTGGCAGTGCTGTCACTTGAGCAGCAGGTACTTTAGTATTGAAAGGGAAGGTTGGACTTGTCACCTGAATCTTCATACCCTAAAGCTTTAAATACTTGTAAATAATACTAGTACAAGTAATAATGAAAGAAAATCATTGCAGAATGTATTCCACCTGAGGAATTCCCTTGCATGCATCGCAAAACCGCTGCAATTGCTGTTTGTCATTTTTGTTCAAAGGTGCAAGTTTAATTCGTGTCTCTGTAAATGACAACGCAAAAAAGAGTAAGTCATGATTTGATCAGTGCATTGCTGCAAGTAAATATCAAAAATAATTATTTACAATATCACCTCTTTATCTATACACCTGATGGAACATTGTCATTTCTCCTCCATCAATATAGAAGTAAAATACTTTGTACCGTACCACATTGGATCAAGTTTGGCTAAGCTTACAAGGTTCACTCGTAAGGAAAATAAGCTTACGTTTACATAAAACTATTTTTGTTGGTCAAAGTTATAAAAAAGTTCTGAGTCTTCCGATCTTGAAATAAGTAACTTGTTATACCTAAAAAGATCATTGTTTAAAACAAATACTTGGTTAAAAAAGAAACTTTTATGAAATTCTTAAGCTTGGCCAATCATGCTCTAAGTTCACAATCATAATTTTACTGCTACAGAATAGAATAGCTGTCATCCTTATCAGAGATCGGAAGAGCACACGCCTAGAGCTGACAAGAGAATATTGCCAAATCCTATTCGGACGAATAGTTTGGATCTGCCTATAATGGTCACATTTGTAGTCTGAGAATGCATCCAAAATAACTTCCAAATAGCATTTTCACGTACTTGCCATAGGTTTCAGACCCCAACATCACCCCTAGGTTTTTCATTTTTCGCAAATGGAGATTTACTGTGCACAAAGCTACATTAAGACATGATTATTCCATGCCTAACTGTTCAACATAGCAATTGATTGGGAATTAAGAAGAAGCAATTTTTAGATTTGAAATCTTGTGTACCCTTTTAAGCTTTTCTTTTATCTTAGTTCAAAATTCAATATACCTAATCCTTGCCTGTTGGAAGGGCTTAATACCGCGCCTTCACCTCCAGCGTCTCCAGACAATGCATAAATATAAAAAATGATCACCTATAGGTCCTATACCCATGAACGCAGTGAAAGGTAATAGTATAAGTTACGAAATTACTGCTTGCAATATCAGATAGGACTGCTGCTGGATGAGGCAGATTGAAATTTGGTTCCTCTAGATTGGCCTTCCACAATGGGATAATCAGTCGTGGTTGGGCATCCTGATTGCACAAAATGGTAAAAGCTTGACAAGGGGAACACCATTATCTTGAAAGATACAAATACAAATACAAAGCGCAAAAGGCAGTCCATTCCTGTATAAACATCTGGCCGTAAAGACAATTTATCCCTTCTCCCGTACTTTGGGTGTGAGTGCTGGCGCACTCTTGCAAGCATGTTATAGAGAGAGAGAGAGAGAGAGAGAGAGAGAGAGAGAACACCGTGGTTGAACAGTAACTGTAAGCAGACTGCATTCTCAAGTAGGGAAATCAAAAGGCTTAGATGGTACTAGTTACAAATTTGACATAGTCAGAGGAAAATTATTTCATTCAAGTTTCAAAACAAGGAAAAGTCATGTAAGTACCTGTGGACCGGCATATAGAGCAAGCTCCAACCTAAAAGGCTTTCTAACATTTTGTGAACCAAAAGGTATGATAACCACCCAGCTGCACAAGAATCATCAAAAGGTTGAGCTTCTTGTAAACAAAAAGAGTGAAATAAAATTCTAAAAAGAAAATAAAAGAGTCTTCATAAGATAACAGGCCACGCAACTAAAGAAATTGAGCCATAAATATGTCTAAATTTTAAATATAACACCCACACTAGATCTTAATAGTAACTGACATGCAGGAAGTTCAAGAAAGCCAGGCCAGTAAAGCTCTAGCAACCACCCAGAGAACAAGCAATGGTGTTCCTAAAAAGCATAATCAGAAAAGGAAGCTCATTGCATGATCACAATGTAGAGAATTTTATGACACAACTGATTTGCTAAAATGATAGCAAGAAGGACAAAATACCTCTATAGTGCAAACCACATTGCTGTACCCTTTGCTTCTGGCGAGATCAAGTGGAGTTTGGCAATCATCATTCATCACCAAAGCATTTGCTGAAATTTGAACCACAAATTTAGTAATTTGATCAATATACTCGTAAACACAAGATTAAGGCAATAGATAGAAATTGTATACAACCTCCATGCGAGAGAAGCAACTTCACAGTCTGATGAAGTCCTCTTTTTACAGCATGATGTAGAGGAGTCCCTGCGTGTCGACCTTCCACAAAAGAAAAGTACCAACTTTTATAGTGGGTTAAAGCAGAAATGAAGAGACATTCGATTGGAACTTCTAAAGAGACTTAAGAAAATGTATATAAATATAATATTATGTTAAAGGACTTATTACAAGACCAATGAACTAAGTAACAAATAATATTCTCACGTCAATGGAAATCAATTTTTTAAAAAATATATATATCAAAAATTAGATTAATAATGATCTGAAAGTTCCATAAACTTTTACAAAATCAAAAAGTCCAACTAGTGGTTTCACTTAAATCATCTAAAAAGACACCCATTTAATTTAATAGTACACAATTAGTTGTATAATCAGAAAAAGGAACTGATACATCACTGATTAGAAGAAGAAGGTAACTAAATTATTAAAATAAAAAAAGGATCAATTTATGGATCAGTACTCATAAAAAGGGACCATCTTTTAATAGTTGAAACCAATAATTTTTAACACGAAATAGTTGATACAACAACCATTTACTGATTACTATTTAAGTTGCCAAATAAAATGGAGAACAAGTGGAATAGAGTGAGATAGGGGAATCTTTGAATACCAACAGAAGATGGAAGAGTCTCTCTCTCTTTCTCTCCCCCTTCCCTCCCTCCGTCCTTTTTAGTTTTTATTTTTTATCTATATTATTTGGAAAATGTCTTAAAAATACCGAAATTTAGAAGGGGAAAAAATACAAACAAAAAACGAAGGCATCTTAAGCGGTGAATTACGACAAGCCTCTTCAGATTAAGATATGTTAGTTCCCGTCCAGGATCTAGACACGTCTTTTTTTTTTTTTTTTGGTGGGGTTGGGGGGTGAATGTACTTAATCATGTCATGCCAATCATGTCATGCCAAACAATGATGACAAAAAGGGGAAAAAAGGAAAAAATGAGAAGCACAATTTTACAATACCTCACATCATTTTACACCAAATGCAGCAATCAAACTTATGAAACTTAACAATTTGAGATACCAAGAACAAGCACATTATCAGAATTCAGAACATTCTTCCTTCCTCTATTACGCACTGCAACTGAATTAACAAGATAAATCTACACTCTTTGGACCACAAAATATGAAATATAAAATATCAAAGATCAGGAAGCAGCATATTTGTGTACCTGGACGATAAGCATTAACATTTGCACCCACTTCAATCAAAGTCTTAGCAACATCATAAAGAGATGGGTTCATGCAAGCTACAATAAGTGGAGTCTTGCCTTCACTATCAATCTACTGCGAACACAGCCACTATATCATATTCGTTTCTTAAAAAATTAGAAATAAAAATAATAATATCTTAGACTGGCAGCTGCAAAATTATACTAAGCACACAACTTAACTTCCAAACAGTAACTCAATTACCTAAGATTTGAATATTACTACCTTTTTCATAGAAACTGCACAGGCACATTCACAAACACAATTATTCCCTTGTAAAACTACTGATTCAGTGTATTTTTTTCTCTACAAAGTTATCAGAAAAATAAATGGTAACATATTCGATTGTATTTAATAAATATTCGCACCCGATCCATAACACATATATTACAAAATTCGAGGCTAATTTTGTTGAAGAAATACCTCAAGCCCAGCGCCTTCACTTCGCAAGGATTTGATCCGTTCAACATTTCCGTAATTAACTTGCTGATACAACAGTTTGTCTTTCGATTGCTGCTGTCCCATCCTTCTACACGTTTAATAAAAAAATCTCCTTTAGTCCTTGTGAAGGGCAAATGCAAGAAAAAACCCTCAATATAACGGGAACCCCAGAATCAAAATACCAGGAAAATCGCCAAGCAAGCGAAGAAAAGAGAATTGGCCGAGCTGATATCCGAAAATACTAGTATTTACACTTTCCTGCAAGAAAAAGTGTATGGGAAATTTTACGAGTTCTGCTTAACGAAGAAACATACAACACACACCTAGATAATCCACCACAATCCGCCATCGTGTTAAACCAATAATCTGGCAAATTAAAAAAGAAAAAAAATGGGTTTGTTGGCTCGTCAACTAAACCAAACCCAGGCCCAAACCCAAGCCCACATACCGCACCACTTCTGAATTCCAGTTTCGTTCTCCTCTAGAGTTGTGCTATAGAGAGGGGTACTCTCCCTCGTTACATTGCACTCCCCGATTGGAGGGACCCGACTGACACTCCCCAATCAGAGGTGCTATGTAATGGGGTACTCTCCCTAGATAATTTGTTCTACTCTACCCTGAGCACAAAATTCGATCAACTATAACACCCACCTCCACCCCCCAAAAAAAAAGGACAAAAATGGACTGTGGCGGAGCAGTTGCTGGAGGATGCAATCGACCATGAATGAATGTGTTTTTGTGGCGGAGCAATCGCCCGAGGATCCAATCGACCACTAATGAGTGTGTTTTTATGTGTTATTTTTAATCCTTCTACTTGAGAAATATTTAGTAAATGAGTGGATTTCTACTTAAATTTGTGTAAATATAATCGCTGTGAAAATGTGTGTTGGATGTTATTGGATATTGTGCTCAAGTGTTTTGGGGGGTGAAATAGCCAAAATTGAAGAGTTTAGGACTAACTTGCACTTTTTGGAAATAAAAGAAAGTCTTAGGATAAGTGTTCAAAAAATATAAGGATCAATTTCAGCAACGTTCAATGGTTTCGGACCACCATAGAAGGGTTGGAATCATCGAGGACTAATTGGGAAGAGATAAAAGTGCTGGATCAAGAAGGTAAAGGTTATATTAGAAGGTTGTGATTAGGTTGTAAAATATTTGCTACAACCTACGTATAAGAGAGATAAATTGCGGTAGCTTGTGGTTAGCCTGTGGCCAACTTGTGCAATGCATTCTAAAATCTTTGTATTGATTACCCGAGAATAGGCTTTCTTTTGATCTTTTGGGCCCTTTTTTAATCTGTGGAGGCGTGAAAATGATAAAAGGAGAGAAAAAACGACATTGAGGAGACAACTCACACTAAAAAAACTCCATCTTGAAGGCTTGGAAAGTAAAGGGGCTTGGAGAATGAAGTTAGGGCTCTTGAGAAAAATTGAAGGAGGGAGTTCCTATTGGTGCAACGTGTTCTTCTATAGTTCTTCATATTTTTCTTTCAAGAATCTGGTCGTGTATTCGAACCTTATAAATTCTTATGTCATGGGTTTCTTTACTATAATTAACTAAATTTTCTTGTTGAGATAATCGATGAAGCAATAGACATGTTTTGATTGTGTTCGTTCCATTCATGACTTCAATTATTGTTACGTACTTATTTTCTATTGTGATCATTATTTGTCCTTTTATGAGCCTGATCAACTTGTAATTGTGTTTGTGAATTTATGAGGAAACTGAGTAGTAAGTCACCAATTTAGTACTTCAATAGAAAACATGAATTGCATGGAAGATAGAGATATGAATTGTGTAGAAGGTAGAGATATACTTTTACAATTTGTACAGTTACAAACATAGTTTCTTGCTAATTAATGCACTCGTATGGAGATAGAGCGTGTTTAGTTTGTTGCGTAGGTTTGATTTTACTCGAGAGAGGTTATCGATAAAATTTGTGAAACTGACTCTGGATACCTGATGGTAAATTGTCATGAGTGAGATTGCACAATTGAAACGTCTATCTATTATGGATTCGTGAGTCTCAGCGTCTTCATTCATATATTTTCTAGTTTATTAACTTGACTTGCACCCTAGTAGAAAACAATTTCAATTTAAGTTTTAGTTTAAACCCTTTCATTCTAAAAACTTTCAAACTTCTTTGTTAAATTAGTTTGAAATTATTTTAACTAAAGTAGGTGACAGCTTTCCCTGTGAGATCGACATTTGAGACTCTTTTAGTCCTATATTACTTGAACGATATCGTGTACTTGCAATTTTTTCTATCAACCACCACCCAGAATGCTGGCGGCCAAGAAGAACCCCAGTTCTTCGTGCGAGACACCAACGCCCACTGCCTTGAAAAAAAATTACTTTGTTTTAGCCCACTTAGTGCTGCTCTTCCGATCTCCCAAAAACCCAGAGGTAGAAAAGAACCTGTGCCCGCGGAAACCCCTTACTGATCGACCCACTGCCCCCCTCTGAACAAACTGCGCCTCTTGAAAAAATCAAGCGCCATGTAGATTAGGCTAATAGTCAGGCAAGTACTTTTTTAATCTTTGCTTGGTTTTTTTCATTTTTATTTACCGTTGTTAGCGGCTTTATAAAGAACACTATGGGATAAAAAGATTAATTAAGAAAAGGCAAGAATACACCACAAAACCAGACTTGTACATGATGGTTTCCATTTCTGTTTTTCATCTTTTGCAATTTAATCATTCTTTCTTTAGTTTCTTTTTAGTTGTGGGACTAAGCATGAACATGGCTGTCATGAAAATTTAGGCCATCCTTTTTATCAGGATTAGTAGTTTAATTGATACCGATAATCTTGAGGAGTAAAGATAACTTCATAATTTTGGGCATTATCTTAGTATCTGTGGGCTTTGATTTCAGCCATTTCACTCTTGTAAGCGAATATAGTCAAATTTATGGGCTTCAAGAAAACGAACATGTGATGGAGCTCCAAGAATAACTTTCATGAAAGAAATTAGTAAAAAAAGGGCAACAACTAATTTATTAATGATAACTTTTTATGTATTGTATACATGAAAATAATATGAGATAAGGCAAGTTGAGAAATGTAGTGTGTAAAATTAGCTATCGAAGATATCATTGTTCTCTTTTATTTCAAAATTGGGGTTGTGGATGTTTCTAGAGGTAATCAGGTTGAGTTTGATCTAATATAATTATATAAAGCTCACCATTGCCATTTAGTTCTTCCGGCATAATTGATAATTATGAAAAGATGGAAGCATTATGAAAAGATAGAGAATTAATGGGAAACCATCTGGTAAAGTGAAACTAAAGTATGGCGTGTTTATTTCTTTTTGCTAGTTTAAACGGGAAAAAAAATAGTTGAGAAAGTTGCTTCGGTTTATTCATATATTCCTTCTAAGTTTTTTAAACAGAAACGAAAGCTGGCATGAACACGGAGCCACCTCCTATGCAGCCGGCAACTATTCTGGTGGGGGATTTTTTTTTCTTTTTAATTTTTGTGGACAAGTGGAATATTGTGCCTGGTTCACATTTTTGAAAGTAAGTATTGCTGAGCTTGGTTATTTGGATAGAGTATGGCGTATTGGATGTATTGGATAGGGTATGTATTATACATAAGGTTATATATAATTTTTGATATTATACTAGTGAATTGGATAGAGTATATGTGATGACTCGCTTTGTTATTTTCAAAGTTCAACCCTTACCCATCAATGTCAAAGGTGTAATAGTCAAGGTAAGATTAAGGTTGGACTAAGATGCATTAATTTAATTTTTGGGTTTACAACTTAAGCAGTTAAATAAGTTTGGAATTTATATAGAAGTATATTATAAATTGGTAGTTTACATGAAATAAGGAATGGAATTAGGACTTAAATGTAGCAAACCAAGAAGTTGAAGGACTTTGGTTACAAATTTTCCTAATTATCTAGATAATTCTCTTGATTTGGGCCATTTTTCATAAGAACAAGGGGGGGGGACGAGAGAGAGAGAGAGAGGAGCTGAGAGATTGAGCAAGAAGAAGAAAATTTTGGGGAAAAAAATGGAAGATGGAAATTAGAGAAATAGAAGATGGAGAACAAGGAACAATCATGATATGTAAGTAATTTTCACTTTCAAGCTTTGATTTCATATAAATTTTAAGGTTAATTTCTTCTAGATTTAAGAAACTTTCATATAATTCAGTAGTTGATTTTGATTTAGTTTCAATTGATTTGAATAGTGTGGAATTACTCTTAGATATGAAATTAGAATTAAATGAAGGCTAGTGGAGATTTTGTGAAGTCGTATATGAAATTATAGTTAAGAAGGAAAATTAAAGTTGAAAATTTTGAATGAAGTATTGTTTAGAACTTTGAAGTGAATATTATAGTATTTTGTTAAATTAAAGAAAACTTTTAGATTAATTAGAAGAAGTAAGCTATGTTTTTTTTTTTTTAATAAAAAGGGAAGTATGAGAAGCTAAGAATAAAGTCTTGGAAGCTAAGTATATACGGATTTTCTATGGTGCCCCAAAGACACCATAGAAATGGGGTACTACACATAGGTGGAGGCTGACTAGGAAAGAAATTGACCCATTCCTTCCACCTCTCTCGGGAAAAAGCTATTAGTAGGCGTTGGGTCACAAAATCAGTTACATGATGGGTGGAAAATGACTCAAATGCCTTAACGTGTTAAAACACCATCCTCGGCCCCCTTTCCAAATCAGATTTCCTTTGCTCTGGCAACAAATCTGGACAGCGATGTGAAGGGGCTCGAGACTCTGCCAAGTGAGCATGACAGTAGACGATAAGAGGGGGCTCCGGCGAGGGATCATGACAGTGGACGGCGACAAATCAGAAAGGTGCTTCGATTTTGGGGTTGGGCGAGTTGGGGTGGGATAACACTCTGGTTGCTACTACACTCTTGCTTGGGTATGGCCGGCCAGTGAGATTTTCAGGTGAGTAATGGTTGATCCAAAGAGGGGTGTCCTGTCAGCGGTGAAGGAGAGTGTTGATGCTGCAGGTTCTAAAAGGGAAGAGGGAGTGAAATCGGTGCTGCTGGTTCTCAGGTGACAGTGGGTAACTTGGGCAGTTGGGCGGCTGATGGTCAGTGGTGAAGTGGGCGGCCGGAAGACAACGGGTGAGGGGGAGAAGATTGAGGAGGCGGGGCTGCAGAATTAGGAGTGGTGGGTGTTGATGTAGGTGGTGCTTCGCTGGTCTGATTCATGTTTGACCCAGAAGGAGGCATAGGATCAGTGGAGGAGAAGGTGCTACTGCATTGAGAGAAGAGTTTGCAGATGGTGACGATGAAGCCATCTCTCAAGAAAATGTTTCACAGATTCACAGTTTGCACAATCAAATGACCAAAATTTCCAATTTTCACAGTTCCTTTGAAAAAGAGACTTCATTCATACATATAATTTGCTGAAAATCGCGTCAATGATCAAAACAATAGCAAGAAACTTGTTTCAGGAACAAAGAGTAGATATTTGAACCCAATTAAATTTGAGAAGAAACGTTCGTCCAACTCAGATTTGTGCAGAGAATGGGTAGAATCCACAAATGGGAGGAAGAGAGAGATGAGGACATAAAAGTAAATTCGACGTTTTGTGTCAAACTTTTCGTAAACAGGTGCCTACTAGTAGTGGAATTCCCTCCGGCCCCACAATTCTGACAAAATTCAGCTGGGCTCGCAAATTTGAAAAAAGAATCAAAATCCAAAAATTCAGCCGCCCACCGAAAATCAGCCCACTGACGCAGCAACCCCACAATATTTTGTTGGCAAAACTTAATAAAATTTTATTTAAAAACGCATCAATAAGTTTAATCTATAAATAAATTTATTTCATCTTTTTTAAAATCCATTCCTTGATAGTTGCCGTAAAAATTATACTTAAGAGACATACTTAAAATTGAAAATTCCCTCTTTCTCATGTGATTATCTTAATTGTTTGACCTTTTCAAAATACAATTCCTTCAGATTTAACCATAAATGTAAAAAAGAACAAAAAATTCCAGGCTAAGAACAAGACTAATATTAGTGTGGGGGAAAATGAAAAAACACAAACTAAAGAGATAAAAAAGAGGTTACCTTCAACAGAGAAATTTCTCCGAGGCGTCCTTGGCATCTGATGACTCCGCCGGCAACACGGAGTCAACGTACCTCGGTGCCAACCACAAAGCAATTGTGGGGTGGTTGGCCGGTCGTGCGTTGGTCCGTGGATGTTGCGGTGGCTAGTGGATGGTACGGTGGCCGATCTGGTGGTGCGGTGGGTTGGGATTTGAGATTAGAGAGCGAGAGGCAAGACCACCGATTCGGATTGCGCGTTTTGTTTGTGGGTGGATGGGTTGGTGGGGAGCTTTGACTTTTTATTTTCAAGTGGGGCCAGTTGAAATTTGGGGAGGAATTGGGGCAGATGAGTTGGCTTGTTTGCTTACTGTTCTTTTCCATCCAGGTTCCACATATGCCGTTGTACTCCAATCTATAGTGTCCTTAGAACAAAATAAAAAAATCGAATTATATATGTATAAATTTGATGAATAGACTTTAGGCATTGATTATTATATATGTAGTTTCTGCCCATCAAATTTAGAAAGCTATAAATGAAATTATATGTTGAATTTTAGCAAGATACAAATTGGAAAATGATTTTTTATGAGTTGTCTATCATCCAAAATTTGAATGATACCATTTGGAGACCAATAGGAGTTCTTATGACATGTTTTGTTAGGGTGATCAATGTTGACCCAAGAACAGATTTTCAGGAGGTGGAGAAATATTTCAATATTGCCAACGTAGTTTTTTTTAGCTCAATTTCATATATGATGAGCTTATATAACTGTTCCACCTCGTGGGAGAATTTCATAAACATATAGCACAGTTCTTGAGTATAAAATGATTTTAAATGTGTATTGCCCAAACAAGGGAACTCAATCCTTGTTGAAGAATTGAATTGAGTCTTGAATTCACTAATTGGTGCACATGTTTGATGGAAGGGTTTAGCTAAGAATGGAAATGAAGAACTAGTGAGTAATTATGATAGTATAAGCTTTAGTAATTATTGAGCTTTCTAATTTAGCATATAGTGATAAAATGATTACTTAAAATTGGAAGAAACTAAATGTTAAGTAGAATTTATATGTAACATCGCAGGAATTGATAAGGATTAAAAGGGAATGAGATACAAGAGGAGCTACATTGCTACTTAGCCGGTGAGTGAATTTTCCTCTTACTTTCTTCCTAAATGAAAATATATCATGCTTTGATTCCACATAAATTTGCAATATGTTGTGATAATGCATTTTTATGAAAATTCATGAAAGTTGATATTTCCTTAGAAAAGATTATATGAATTTTTATATGAAATGATTATTTACGAGTTTTAGAGAAATGTTTGATTTAAACATGATTTATGATGGATGAAAAACCCCAAATTTGTATCTAAATTTATGAATATGTCGCTTACGTGCGAAGGGGCTTATGACTCAAGCTGTTAATACGATATGCCGCCCAGGCGATGGGGCCTATAGTGCTAGCTATGGCTCGAGCTATTTCTTGTACCACTTAGGACGAAAGGTCATATGGTACATATGACTCAAGCTGGTGTTTACGCGAATATGACATAAAATGAATATGATTATATGATGACATGAAATTATAGATACTCTTTGGGATATGTTTTATGATGATTATTAAATAAAATAATGCTCATGATGTTTTCTAACATGTGATGATTCTATAAATGTTAATGTTATGTTGAGATTATAGTTTCAAATTATGAAATTCCATGATTGACTTTTTTTTTTAGTTCATTCGTGATTTTCATTTAAAGGATATATTTTGACTTCCCAAGGCAAGTTTAGTTAAAAACTCCACTCACTGGGCTAATTAGCTCATATGTTTTCATAAATAATTTTCTTTTTCAGGTAGCAACTGGAGTTTGGGCAACGCATTATGACCAAGCCTGCTGTTTCGAGATTTGACTTTTGAGCCACCACCTGACTAAATGAATTGCTCTAGGATTTATTACTACCATGATTTATAAAGTTGATATGGTTAAGATTATTAATATATGTTGGGAATATGTGTGAATGATAACTGGGTTGGTATATTTATTCATGTGGGAAGTAGAATTTCTTGAAATGATGGCATTTGTTATATTGTGCGGTGTTAGTGTATTGGTGTTGAAAATTACACATGTTGGTTTTGTTTATAAAAATTAGAGGAGATATTGTCAAAATTTTTCTAGAATAATTAGCATGTTCACGAGTTTTGACTGTAAATTTTAGCTTTCAGTTGAAATTTATCGTCGACGCACGTCGCACTTCAAGTAAGTTAGTCAAGAATACTAATGGAATGTTAAAATTTTGTCCGATAATGAATAAAGAAGTAAAAATAATCTCCCACCAAACATATAGGGGATGTCATTTATTCTTGAAAAATTCTTTTGCCCCACGAGATATGTAACAACCAATGACGTGTTACCATGTGCATTTCCACACACTTGGCATGTTTTGATACAATAATCCACATGTGGCCACATATGAGTTGTCTAGTTAGAGCACGTCACATAAGACGTCTGACAACGTTTGAACAAAATTACAGTAAGGAGTGGAAAGGCCAATTTTGGAGGAGGAAATGGGAACAGAATTTTGATACGTTAGGACCATAGGAGTAGCACATTATACCTTATAGGCAAATCAAGAACTAATTTGTGGATCTATATATAGAGCCCAATTTATTGTTATACTGACATTCTTGAACATATATATAAGTTTTTTATTTGTCAAGAATACTAATGGAATGTTAAAATTTTTTCCGATAATGAATAAAGAAGTAAAAATAATCTCCCACCAAACATATAGGGGATGTCATTTATTCTTGAAAAATTCTTTTGCCCCACGAGATATGTAACAACCAATTAAAGTGTTACCATGTGCATTTCCATACAAAACTTTCTATACAATATTTGAGAATATAATTCCCCCCCTTGTCTTTTTTCCCAACATTAGAATTGCCCAGATGC
>CAVNYN010237905.1:0-28868 GCA_963692815.1 Nyctanthes arbor-tristis | reverse complement strand
ATGGAACCACGTGTTTGATAGATTTTCTAACCAAGAAAATGAGTAGAATTATGGTAGTAAAACTCATTATTTTTTTTCTTTTTGATGGCTAGTATTTTTTGGGTATTAGGATTTATCTCGTTGCAATAATCATGTATGTTTAATTTTTTTTTTTTTTTTACATCATGAAGTCGATAAATTCCAATCCGAACAATTTATAGTAGAGAAATTTTTTTGTACTTCATAATGAGTACGAAAATAAAAGATGTAGAAATTATGTATGAAAATTGAAGGTGTTTATAATATAACAACTCATGTCTCAAACACAAAGTATGTAGATATATTTATGTTCAATGTTATAATCTTACAATGAGAAAATGAACGGTTACAAAATAAAACGGAATGGATGTTCAGTATTGTGCATACGTATTTATAGTTGTCGAAATAGTTATGGAACGCAGTCTTATCTTATCTTACATTATCTTACCTTATATTTATATTTATATATATATTATTAAAGTAGAAGTAGAATAGTGTTCCCTTGCAATTTTTCCCGCTAAAACGACAATCCTACTTATATATATCTCTTTTTTTATTTATTTTATTTTAATAATAATATATACATATATATATATATAATATACACATTTCAAACTAATTAAACTTTAAATTAATGTCTAATATCTTATATATATGTTTTTATTTTATACACATATATAGAATTATATATGTAATTATAATATATTATAATATATATATATACACACACGTGTATATATGTATATATATAATAAAAGTTATATCTCGGGTTTGAATTTTTGAGTCGATATATTTTCTAAAAAAATAAATAAAAAAATAATAAATATATATATATATATATCTACTCTCCCACTTATATATACTTTCAATCTTATCCACCTTTTTTTTCAAGGATCTTATACACATTCTTAATATATATATATATATATATTACATATATTTATATATATAAGTTTGGAGATTACAAGTTAATCTATAATCTTTATATTTTTTTCATACATATATATACACACACATATTCCTAATTAATCTCTAAATTAATCTGCAATCTTATGCTATTTGTTATCTATTAGTGACTGGTATATCTATTCTAGTAATTTTTAGGTTATGTTCAAACATTTTATATTTCTTTAAAATTCTAATAGCTGACAGACAAATTTCAAGTCTTGAGTTATTGAGACTTCCTAATCATTTCGACTAAGTACGTACAGTGATATTAATAACATAATAATAATGAAGAAATAAATTAAATTAAATCAGTTTCAAAACTTTTACTTTAATTCAATTCAATTTAATAAACCACATATCATAAAACTTATGGCTATATATGTTGACTGCATTACTTAATTTATTATTTTTTTGTGAGAACCTATATATTAGCAAAAGTTTAAGTTGAGTGAATACAATAGTAATAATATGTTATGACAATGATTTAGAATAAAAATAAAAATTCTTTTAATTCTTTTTAGAGTGGAAAGTGGTTAAGAACTAATTCTATGGGTAAATCATATATAATTTTATCTTTTGTCATAACATTACTTCCCTTGAGTCTTTTGTGGCAGGAGAGTGTGTACTTTAAATTTTTTAGAATGGATTTAGTTAATTGTGATTTTTTTTGGAAATTTTATGACACTATGTGAAAAATAATTTTTTCAAGAATATGTGGTAGAGAATTAATGTCGTAAAGAATTCCTTTTAATAAATGAATATTATCCACACTCTAAATTTATTCTTGAACTTTTTGTATTGATATTTATTGAACAAAGATATATGTATATAGTAATTTTAGAGTTATATAAATTTTGCATGATATTTTTTCTATAATTTCTTAGTTTTCATATTCCATGTGAAATTAAATTTATATTAAAAATTCCTCATTCATTTTCATTTTTATTAGTTAAGAGTATTATTTTATAAATGATAATTTAATTAGTTTTGTGCCAAGTAAAAGAATTGTACGCAATAAAATAGTAATTATTAGTAATATGTGTATATCAGTGAGTAGTACGTAATAAAATTATGATTATTTAGTTCTTCAAATGATCACATATTTGTTTTGCTAATTATTATATTTTGTGCAATACATGGGGTATATAACTAGTAAAATTAGAAAATAGAAACTTAAAATCTATATACATAATACTAATGTCATTACTATTTTTGTTTTCCTGTCTATTTTCACTTGCTAAATCAGGTATTGGCCATTCATTTCATCCTTCAATCTTATCCCTTCATTTTATCACTTATTTAGTTAATTTATTTTTTCTAATTTATATACACTAAATAATTAACTGCTTCCGATTTTATTTGTTATTTATACCATTTTTAACATCTACTTTTGGCCGTTAATTCCATTACACTAGATCGTGCCATTCCATTCCAATGATTTTATTTATTATTTTACCATTTTTAGCAACCAATTTTGTTCGTTGGTTTAATTCACTAATCTTGGCCATTAATTTCTATTTTACTTTTTAATTTATTACCAATTTATGGATTCCCCTTTTTATCTTTCATTTCCCCTTTTTATCTTTCATTTCGTCTTTTTTATATTATTTATAAATCTGTTTGTTTTAACTCATTATTATCACTATATTTTTCAATTTTAATTTCAGTTAACAAATCAGATTTTATTTTATTCAAAAATATCTCTCTTTCTTTATCCACTTTTTTCTTCCTTCTTCTAATAGAACTTAGCATATCTAAGAACTTTCTCAAATCTCTCACACTCTACATTTAAGCTTTCTACTCCTTATCTTGAGAATTTTATTTTCAATCGATTTTCTTAATTTTTTGTTTCAATTTATCTCACACCGTCATATAGCTTTCGGATTAATTTCAATATTTAGCAATGTTTAGAAAATCAAATCTATCATTGAATTAGAAAAACTAACAGTTTAAGGACATCAAACCGATTTTAATTAAATAATTGAAAGCAAAATTAATTTTTACTTAAAATAATGTTAGAATTCTATTCCTTTTTTAAGAGCCATCGAAAATATGATTTTGAGCATAGAAAGGGAATCCCACATTAGTTATTTAGTGAAAAGAATTAAGGACGTATGCATATATTAAGCTACTTGGAGAAGGTTCATAATATGACCTTAGTTTGTCGGCCTTAAGTTTTCAAAAAGTTCAAAATTTTAACAAATCATTATTGAAAAAAAGTTTTTTTTTTTAACTAGTGAACTGTATCCGTCTTTATCTCATACCATCAGATTGTTTTTGAGATTGATTCTAGTATTGGTAAATGTTTAGAAAATCGATCTCGTCATCGAACCCGAAAAACTAACAGTTCAGGATTATTGGACTGATTTTAATTAAATAATTGAAATAAATTAATTTTTACCTAAAATAATGCGGAAAAAGAACAATAGATTTTATAATTTTTTATCTTTACTATTTAAAAAAATGTTGAAATTTTATTCTCTTTTTAAGAGCCATTGAATATATGATTTTAGGCATACAAAGGGAATCTCACATTGGTTATTTAGTGAAAAGAATTGAGGATTTATACTTAAATTAAGCAATTTGGAGAAATGTTATACATAATAAGGCCTAGTTTATGGGCCTTAAGTTTCAAAAAAATTTAAAATTTTAATGGATCATTATTGAGAAAAAGTTTATTGTGAACCGTATCCGCCTTTATCTCACACTGTTGGATTATTTTCCATATTGATTCCAATATTTACAAATATTCAGAAAATTAACGGTTTAAGGTTATCGGACCGATTTTAATTAAATAATTGAAATAAATTAATTTTTATTTAAAATTTTGTGGAAAAAGAAAATTCCATTACATAGTTTTTTTTATCTTTGCTATTTAAAAAATGTTGAAATTTTATTATTTTTTAAAAGCCATTAAAAATATTACTTTGGACATAGAAATAGAATCCCACATTGATTATTTAGTGAAAATAATTGAAAATATATGTCTATATTAAGCTAATTAGAGAAGAGCTATGTATTGTAGAGCCTTAGCTTATGAGATTTAAGCTTCCAAAAAGTTTAAAATTCTAATGGATCATTATTTAAAAAAGATTTATTTTAAACTGGTAAACCATATCTATCTTTATCTCATAACTTCAGATTGGTTCCAGTATTCATAAATTTTCTTCAACGTTTCTTTAGATTTTCTTATATACAATTTTTTATCTTTATTAATGAAAAATATCATATTATGGGTAACTTATATTGTTTTTCTTTACACACACATAAACGATCAAATATTGTAGTTTAAAGGCTATCGAAAAATATGTCTTTGGGCGAAGAAAGGGAATCTCAAATTAGTTATTTAGTAAAAAAATTGAAAATGTATACTTATACTAAGCTACTTGGAGAAAGGGTCATAATGTGCCTCAATTTATGGGCATTGAGTTTCTAAAAAGAGATCGAATTTTAATAGATCATTGTTTAAAAAAAAATTTATTGTGAATCGGTAAACCTTATCTGTCTTTATCTTACACAGATTGTTTTTCGGATTGATTTCAGCATTCGTAAATGTTCAGAAAATTGATCAGGTCATCGAACCAAAAAAGCTAACAGTACAAGGTAATCACACTGATTTTAACTAAATAATTGAAATAAATTAATTTTGCCTAAAATAATACAGGGTTAATTTCACAAATCGTCTCCAACCTTTCAGTTTAGTCTCGATTTCGTCCCTAACCTTTATTTTGTCACCCCACAGCCCAGAACCTTTGATAAATATGCACAAATCGTCCATTTTTACACTATTCCATCAAAATTTTTATAAAAAGACGATTATACCCCCTTTAAACCTTTTAAATTTTTTTTAAAAAAGTTTGAAAATAATAAAAAACTTAAAAACTCACCCACCCCACCCCACCACACCCCACCCCACCCACGTCCCCCTCCCCCTTGGCCGGAAGTTCGGTTGCCGGAGTTGATGCTCCGACAGCTCAAATGCTACCGGAAATTACTGCAAAATTGCTGCCATTTGAAGGGGGAGAATCCCCCCCATTTTGCTGTCGAAAATTGCAGTGAAATGGGGGGATTCCCCCCCCCCCCCCCCAATTTGACTGCTCCAGCAGCATTTTGGCCGAGAGGGGAGGGGGACTGGGGTGAGGTGGGGGTGGGGTGGTTTTTTAGTTTTTTATTATTTTTAAACTTTTTTTAAAAAAATTTAAAAGGTTTAAAGGGGTATAATCGTTATTTTGTTAAAATTTTGGTTGAATAGTGTAAAAAAGGACGATTTGTGCATATTTATTAAAGGTTGGGGGCTGTGGGGTGACAAAACAAAGGTTGGAGACGAAATCGAGACTAAACTGAAAGGTTGGGGACGATTTGTGAAATTAACCTAATAAGATATTATCTGATATTATCATCTCGTGTAACGCGCAGAAGAAATAACTAGTATAAGGAAAGCAAGTGTAGGTTATTGAGAACATGGGTAGCTATACATAGTGGGTAGTTATATCCAAAAAAAGATCGCTAAAAGGCACATTTTGAGACACAAAAACGAAAAAATGTACAATAAAAATCTAAGATACATAATAAAATTAGAAGGGGAGCGTTACAACCTAAGGATAATATGATCATGTTATTTGAGAATGTGGTTGATTATACAAAATGGGTAGTTATTATATATAAAAAAAAATGTTGCCACCAAAAAGCACTCTTTGAGAAGCCAAAAAAACAATGAGATACTAAAATCTCTCATGAGTGGGAAAATGATCTTAGAATTAATACTCCGTTTCTATATTTATAGATATATATGAATTAATATAAAATGTTCACCCGCGAGAGGGTCGCGGTTTCTACATAGGGGGTTGTTATTGGCCCTCCCACGTGTGGGCTCATACGTGGAAGGGCCAATAACAGCCCCATGTAGGCAGGGTCGCGGGGGTGTAAACAACCCGATGTGCTTGTAGATCCAATAGGAGAATTTTAGAATTGCAAGGCACTATGTACAATGCCACTTAACGAATACCAAGCATATCCGTAGAGGATTAATTTACCACGAATATAAATCTGCAACTTTGTACGCAATTCCTAACGGCAAAAACTAACAAAGGGAAAAAAAAAAAAAAATTGACACGTTTAAATTTGAAAAAAATTTTACATGCAAAACTAGATTACTTTATAAAGTTGTGCAAAAATGATAAATTTTCTAGGACAAAAATGCCCTTGGAAACTAGCAAATTCCATTATTATTATTATTATTATATTTCTTTGCACAAAATAATAAAAGATCCAATCACATCCCAGAATAGAAATCCAAACTTTTTTCACGAGTTAAATTTCCAAAACCTAGAGGCAAATCACTCTTCAACTATCCATAACTTGCTGGGAGATGTGAACCCATAAGGTTTCCTGAGATGTGAAACCTGGAGGTGTATTCCACATTTCCTTCATTATCTTTATTTAATTTTTTGGGATTAATAACTAAATTATTCGCAGATCGAAAGAAGCGGGAAAAAGGAAACTGAGACAAGTTTCAGAGAGTAGCAATAGAAGCTGAGAGAATTGCAGAGGACATTATTGAAGGACATAAATTCTCTCATCGACCTGATCTGAACCCATTAGAGATCATTAAAAACTCCATTATAAACCAATTGATGGTAATCTTTCATGTTCATTTCTCTCCTTCAAAACTATGATTTGGAGTGACTGTTTACTCTTCTCCAGATTAATCCGTAAATTTCCCGTGTTTGAACACTGAAAAGGAGAAAGTGCCACAGTAGCATGTCACGTAAGGGAGAGGGTGAAAAGACCTAGCAAAATAGTTCATGTTCTGCAATTTTCTTTTACTTAAGGGCGACCTCAACAAGCGAACTAAAGACAATGTGTTGCTACAAATTTTCAATAATTAAAACCAAGAAGAATTTCTTGAAAGCCACTTAATTCTTGAATGTGCACACAAAGCTTCTTGTTCTTTGGCCGTGGAACTCCATCGTCAATTTAAAACATCACAAGTGGCAATAATATCCACAAAAACCAAAGGCAGCTTTGCCAACGAGCTTGCATTGTTCATAGCTTGGATTATCGTCGAAGCTTCATCACACATTCCCTACAACCTAAAATGCTCATCATCTGCCCTTTTTAAACCATATCGTAGAGCAAGAGTTTTAGCCACCTCGACGTTATGTTTACCACAGTTGACACGATATAGTCGCAAAAGCCATGTGAATACACCCATCACGATCCCGAATAACTCCTCAAAAACCTGTGAAACCACCTCGCACTGTGAACAAAAACCGTCCACACTTCTAGTAGATAGATTGCTCGCCGCAAGCCAAGCTCCTTCTCGATAGCAATTGAACTTGGTGTGAAGCAGCCACCTAGAACTAGGAGAGCAATTCTATAGAAAAATCTGCCACCATCTCTTAATACTTGAACCTTTGGTGATACATGTTACTGCTTTCACTCCATATTGTCCATAGGATCATAAAAAACAACCACTGATTTCAAATCACGTGACATGAAATTAGCCAACATATACCAACATATTTCCAAAGTCTTCTCATATATTCGCATAACCAAAATTATACATGTAAGTTTACCTCTGGACGACCAAACGAACAAATAAGAAGTCCTTCACACAAAATGTTTCAAACGATTCTCCCCAGTATGAATCTCACGATGCATCACTCGCCAAATAAAAAGCTTCAATTTTGGAGGGATCAACAACTACCAAACCTACTTTTGTTCTTCCTAGTAACACGAGAGTCATGCAGTGTATTCATCATCTCCAATTCTTAGAGTAGACGGTAGCCGATCATTGGGAGTATAATGCCAAACCCGAATATAATCATCGACCATGAATCCCAAAGGAATGGTGAGAATTTGTTCTGCTGGATTGGCCAAATTAAAATACTTGTCGAATAAGTCTTTCCTTCCACCGCTATTGATCATCACATGTGAAGTAAGAGGACAAAATATCATCAGTTGAGGAATCGATTGATTAGAGAATGTATTAACCTACCGTGGCCACCAATAGAGAGCAAAGAACGATATAGAGAGAAACAAGGAAGGAGAAAATATCTGATTTATATTCAATAATGATTCTCTACGATTGAGTCCCAATATATATAAAATAAATAATAGGGACTAAATCATAAAGAATACAAAGAATATTGAAAGCATGTTAATTTATACTATTTACAAGTGCAACTATTGCTCAACACCCTTTCTCAAGTGAAATTGGGAGGGTCTTCTACTGAGCTTGTTACGAAACAACAGAAACTTGGCTGGAAAATTGCCTTGTCAGAATATCAACAATTTGCAAATCATTGCTAATGTATCAAACATTAAGTTGCTTATCCATAACTTTTTTCAGTAAGAAATGAAGATCCAACTCAATGTGTTTAGTCTTCTGGTGATATACTGGATTAGCTGCTCGACAACTCACACCCATGTTATCACACCAAAGAATAGGACAGCCCTCGAGAAATGCCTACAATTCAGAGAACAGACTTTGCAACCAAATAATGTCAGTGGCAGCATGAGTTAGTGCTTGATACTTAGACTCAGTACTAGACCAAGCTACCACTTTTTGTTTTCTGGAAGACCACTGTACTATAAACACAGTAACCAGTAGTAGATTGAGGGTCATCAACACAGCTAGCCCATGCATCATCATAAGCTTCAATACACAGCTTTTACGCAGCTTTGAAATGTAAAACGAGACGCGTTTACAAGCTTGCCAATGCTTAACAGTAGGAGCATGAAGAAATAGACTTAATTTATTCATAGAAAAGGCAATATCTAGTTTAGTGATAGTAAGATACTGTAGGCGCTAACTGTTGGTCTAGTTTTTTATTGAGAACCATGGGAGTATCACATCCCTTTGCCTCACTCATATTACATTTGGCCAAGAGATCAAGGATATACTTGTGTTTATAACTACATCCCTGTAGAGTCTCGTCTGGCTTCAAAACCAAGAAAGTACTTCAAGGATCCTGAAACCTTTAGCACAAACTACTTATGTAAATCAGGTACCAAACCAGCATTTGGTTTCGATCATGTCCGGTTATTAAGATATCGTCAACATAAACCAGCACAAATAAAGATTTCCTAATAACAGAAGAAATGAACAAACTGGAATCAGCTTTGGAACAAGTAAAACTAAGGATGGGGGCTGGACTCGGCAACCGGACAAAACCGACACCATCTAAACATGAATAGGAGAAGCAAATCCAGAGGCAAAGGGAAAATGTTTTTCATTGTATGTCACACTTTGGGCCATAGACACTGCCATCCTAGCCCAACTGCCCAAGCATCTGTAGCCCTTGTGTTTGTTATTGTATCTCGAGAACACACATTTTGAAGTGTGAAATCCAATCTTGTGTTTGTTATAAGGTTACAGAAAAGGAAAGCACTCACATCCAAAAATTTTTAGATTTTTGTAGTTGGGTTTTGGATGAAACAAGTCTTCATATGGTGATCTGTGATTGAGAATGGAGGTTGGGAGTCTGTTAATGGTATAAACAGCAGTAGCAAAAAGCATCCCACCAGAATCTCAACGGCATATAAGCTTGAGCTAAGCTAAAGGAACAGTGCCACAATTAGCATAACAAGGAAATGAAGCTTGAGTCAGTTTTGACAAACTGACAAGCAGAACAAAAATCAACACACTTATATCCATAGAGTTGATAACAGACTGTAAAACATGTTTATGAGGATGTCCAAGTCGCTGATGCGAGAGATTGGCGTCAACAGAATGTAAACAAGTACTGAAAAAGCAGAACAATAATCAAAACAACTCTGCAAAATTATTATGGCAGGCATTAGCTGGCTTATTGGAACTTTGAAGGGAAGGCATGCAGGGCGAGACCTGTAGTCATTGGGGCGCCAAGCGAAATTTAGAAAATGGGGTCCCTATATTGACCAATTTTCTTTTTTTTTTTTTTTTAAAAAATAAAGCCAAAAAATATAACAATACTGTAATTATTCAATGGTAGCTAAACAAAATAATAATTTAAGTAGTTGAATAAAAAGAAATTAGACAACAAATTCACCAATCAAGAAATAATATTAAACCCCGCTAAAATTTTACTATTATTATTATTTTTTTACTTTTCCTCTGAACGGTTTGGGTTGTGCAAACGAATATTTTTCTAATATATCAATATTTTTAGTACTCTTCAAATATGAAATTTAAGTATCTTTTTTTTCCATTTTCTTGATAGATGAGTGACATAGAAGAAGATGATTAGAAAATACCGAGAAAATTTAGGAGAGAAAGGTTTTAAAATGATAATAAAGATAACTAGAGAGAAATAAAATAATCTTTAAAATAAATAGGGTATAAATTATATAATAACTAGTAAGGGCACGTGCTGCCAATTTCACGTTGTAATATCACTTCTCATTTCTATGTAGGGACGGACCCAGGAATTTGAATATGACCGAATTGGATTTAGAGGGGAAAAAAACCGGGGGTTGGAAGGGGGTGGAGCCCCTTTCCCGGGGGTTCAGTAAAAATTTTTTTTCGTATTATAAATTGTTGGAAATAAAATTGCACTAGAAATCTCATAATACATAAAATCTTTAAAAAAAATGACATAGCCTCCTTTATAAATTAGCTTAAATCAAACTTGAAATATAATAATATTCCTCTAATACTCAAATAACAAGTATATATAAAAATTTCACAATATGTATTTGTTTTTTTTTTGTTTTTGTTTGTCATTAATGGATAAACGGTGGTTAACACAAAAGATAAAAAAGTCTTCATTTTCCTAAATATATCATAAGATAGATAACAAGTGCTTAGAATTAGATTCACAAAAGGGTTGTGATTTTTTCTGATTGTTCTGTCTTTCTCAATTGCTTCCCCGACTTCCTGTTTTGGATTGTTTTGTTTTGGGCCTCCCAGCTAATTCTTTGGGCTACAGACTTAAAAAAAGGGGGTTTTGGTTTGGGCTTTTGCTAGACTTGACTAAACTTCTTTTGGGCTCTAAGGAATTATTTTTAGGCTGGACCGAGCCGGATCCCTTGATGTAATGCACATTTCTCTTCACTTCTTACTTCAAGCCTTTTTTACAAAGAAGAAGATTTTAGAGAGAGAAAGTAAAATATGTTTTATTATTTCTGGAATCTTCACTCAACTGAAACCGTAAGGTGCACATTTAATTATAAACTAACTAATCTAAGCACTAGGGACTTGAATACTAAATACAAAAGATACAAGGATTGGAAACTAAAATACAAGGAGAAAAAAGTAAAATACAAATTCACTGGATACTTAATACTCCCCGTCAAGATGGGAGATAAATGTTGATAACTCCCATCTTGCCTAAGAGGTCTCTGAAATGAGTGGGGTGAACAGCCTTGGTAAACAAATCGCCCAACTACATGCCGTGTTTGAATGATACCAGCCTGGAGCTTTTCCCTAACAATATGACAATCAGTATCAATATGTTTAGTACACTCATGAAAAACAGGATTAGAAGCAATATGCAATGCAGCTTGATTATCACAATATAACTGAGCAGGTTGAGGATGAGAAAGACCGAGCTCTTTGAATAAATGCAACAACCAAACTATCTCACAAGTAACGTTTGCCATGGCCCTATACTCTGCTTCAACAGAGGATCAGGAAACGGTAGGCTGTTTCTTGGACTTCCAAGAAATCAAAGAATCACCGATTAAAACACAGTAACCTGTAATGGAGCGTCTGGAGTCGATACAAGAACCCCAATCAGCATTGGAAAAAACACTAAGCTGAGGACTGGAAACCGGACATTGAGCTTCAGCAAACCCTTTGAGAGAAACAGTAGAATCTGTAGATGAGAAGAACAAACCTTGACCTGGAGTAGCTTTAGGATATTGTAAGACTTTCTGAGCTGCCTGAATATGAGGCTCTTTTGGATGGGCAACAAATTGACTAAGTCGATTAACAGAATAACACAAATCTGGTCGAGTAACAGTCAAGTATAAAAGTCTACCAATAAGTCTCCTATAAACTCCAGGATCTTCCAAAACTGTCCCTTCATCTTGACTCAACTTGAGATTGGGTTCCATAGGAATGCTGGAAGGTTTACATCCAAGAAATCCCGTCTCATCAAGTAATTGGAGTGCATAGGACCTTTGAGACAAAGAGATACCCTTTGCTGATCTAGCCACTTCAAGCCCAAGGAAAAATCTTAAAGGCCCCAAATCTTTAAGTTTGAATATAGCATTCAAAGAGGATTTGAAGGATTGAATGGCACATTCATCACTACTTACTATGATAACATCATCAACGTAAACAAGTAAAGCCCTGAAAGAAGAATCAGTCCTTTTAATGAACAAGAAGTGATTTGTAGAAGACTGCACAAACCCATGTTCAAGCAATGCACATGTAAATTTAATATTCCATTGCCTAGAAGCTTGTTTAAGTCCATATAAGGACTTATTTAACTTGCAAACTAGGTGTTTAAAAGTAGAAATCTCCCCCTTAGGGACATACTCATGTACACAGTTTCAGCCAAATCACCATGTAAGAATGCGCTATTAATATCTAACTGATGTAAGTGCCAATTGAATTTAGCAGCTAAGGCAAGAATTAAGCGAACAGTGACCATCTTCGCTGCAGGTGCATAAGTATTAAAATAATCTATACCTTCCTGTTGAGTGTATCCTTTTGCAACTAACCGTGCTTTGTACCTCTCGATGGTACCATCTGCCTTGTGTTTGACCTTGTGAACCCACTTACATTCAATTGGTTTGAAACCCTTAGGCAAGTCCATGACTATCCAGGTATTATTGTCTTCCAAAGCCTTCAATTCATCAGCCATAGCAGACTCCCATTCAGGTATACCAGCTGCTTGGGTGTAATGTTGTGGCTCAGAAACAGTACTGACATTCATAATGGCAGCAAGAAATATAGGGTTAAGTTTTTGATATCCCAAATAAGAAGAAATAGGATGAGCAGTAGAAGAACTACAATGATAATCTCGCAAATACAAAGGCCTTTTGAGAGATCTGTATGGTCTAGCGGAGACCCCTAAGTGTGAATGAACTTCATTATCCAGAGATGATGATGAAGGATCAGAAGTAGCATCCTCTATTGGATGCGTATGCGCTGCAAGAACAACTTCAGGAAACAAATTATTAGTTTCTGAGTCATAATCATCAGTGATACCCGAAAAAGGAAAGATATGTTCATGAAAAACTACATCCCGAGACATGAAAATATTCCCCGTTTGAAGATCCAATAGCTTGTATGCTTTCATGCCAGGAGGAAAACAAGAAGAACATGACCCTTTGCCCGTGGACTAAACTTGTGTCTGCTGCTAAGTAAGGTGGATGCATAACATAAACAACCAAAGACCTTGAGATGATTATAAGAAGGCATCTTGGAAGGTAACTTTGCAAAAGGTGTTTGGAAATCTAGTAGAGGAGAAGGTAACCTGTTAATAAGGTGTGCAGCTGTTAATTCAGTATCTCCCCAATATTTCAATGATATCTTGGACCAGAAAAGTAAACTCCTGGCGACATTTAGTAAATGTTGATGCTTTCTTTCAACGACAGAATTTTGCTCAGGTCGCTCCACACAAGAAAGCTGATGTATAACTCCATTTTGGTAGAATAAGTCTGTAAATTGGAGTTCCTCACATTGTCATTCCTAACTACCTTAATAGACCTGCCAAACTGAGTCCTGATCATGGCAAAATATTGAGGAACAATAATTTGAACATCAAATTTGTTTTTGAGCAAAAATAACCAAGTACATTTGGAGCTATCATCCACAATAGTAAGAAAGTATTTATATCCATCATGTGTCATTTGATGGAAAGGACCCCAAATATCCATGTGTACAAGATCAAAAATCTCAGTAGCAACATGATTATTACATGTAAAAGAAAGTCTCTTCTGTTTGGCTGAATGACAAACACTACAATGAAATGACTTATCCAACCTACTACTGAAAATGATAGTTTTGTTGGGCTTTTGCCGTATTACAAAAGAGGGATGACCTAGTCGTGCATGCCACAAATCTTCATCAGAGATAGCAACTGAAATTTGAGATTGAAACTAGGCTTTGTTGCAGTAGAGTCATCTGAGAATCTCAAATAATAGAGGTTTCCAAGCCTTTCACCCTTCCCAATCTGTAAAGCCTGAAACTGATCCTGGATCATACAGCATCTAGCATTAAAAATGATATAACAACACATATCTTCTGTAAGGCTGCTCACTAAAAACAGGTTGTAATTGAAGCTTGGTACATTTTTGCAAGACCATCCTCTGATTCAATTGTACAGTACCAACTTTAGCAATTTTAACTTTGTGACCATCAGGTACGTACAAAAATGAAGCATTCACTGAACTATCAAAAGAAGTAAACACAGATAAATCATGGCAAACATGATGTGTTGCCCCTGTATCTACGATCCATGCATCACTAGGGACGAGGGATGATATAACAGTAAAGTTAGATGCTGAGGGCTGAGAAGTCTGATGATGTGTTAGTGAAGGCACCGTCTGCAGCTGACTTGTTAGAAATGCAATAAGCTGCTGACATTGATCTGTGGATAGCCTTGATCCAGAAGAATTAGTTTCTGTTTCTGTTGAGTTCCCTGTAAACTCAATAGAAGCATCATTAATCATAGACACTTGATGTGCAATAGGTTTAGCATAATGTGTATTGCCCTGGTGTGAAGAGAACTGAGTATTCTTGTTGTTGGAATATTCAGCGTTCCTTTTTCCTTTAGGCTTCCACCCTGGCGGATATCCATGAAGCTTATAGCAGTCTTTAACTTCATGGCCATTATAACCACAATGTGTGCACTTCAATGCCTCCCTATTGTGTGTTGATTAACTGCTGCTGCAGTTGGCATCATAGGAATGTTGCCGATCTGTCTCTGCTTTTCTTCTTGCATTACAAGAGAAAACACCTTATTTATGTTTAGAGGTGGCTCCATCATTAATATTTGAGCTCGAACTTGACTAAAAGACTCATTCAAACCCATGAGAAATTGCATTACGTACTCCTCTTGCAGTGATTCTACCCACAATTTCATTCCTCCACAACTACATACTGGAATAGGTTTAAAATCCTTCAGTTCATCCCATAATGCTTTCAGTCTTGTGAAATACCCACTCACATATGCATTCCCTTGTGTAAGTGAACTGAGAGTTTGTTTAATCTCAAAAACTCTAGGTCTATTTGATTGATGAAACCTATCATATAGATCCTTCCACACTTCATAAGCATCCTCTATATACATTATACTCTCCGCTATTTCCTTAGACACGGCATGTAAAATCCAAGACATAACCATGGAATTACACCTCAGCCACTGATGAAAAAGAGAATCCTGATTTTGTGGTCGCAACATGCTTCCATCAACAAAACACATCTTATTCTTAGCCAGCAGTGCCATTTTCATTGACCAGGACCAAGAATTGAAATTATTCAGATCAATATATTTGAAACTAAAATTAAACCCGGATGATCAGCACAACTCAAATAAAAAGGATTATTTGAATCATCCAAACCTGGTAAACCTGTGCGGTCACTGGAAGCCAATGTCACAAACGGATTGACATGCTGGGAGCTCGTGTTTCCAGTTCCCTTACCGACCACACCACCGCCTTTCGCCATTGACGTAACCGAAGGGGCTGGAAATACTATCTACTCCTCAATTGAACAATGAAAAACTTGAAGATCTAATCTTTGGACCTCGATGAGAGCTCTGATACCATTTTACAAAAAAAAAAAATTTTAGAGAGAGAAAGTAAAATATGTTTTCTTATTTCTGGAATCTTCACTTAACTGAAACCGTAAGGTGCACATTTAATTGTAAACTAACTAATCTAAGCACTAGGGACTTGAATACTAAATACAAAAGATACAAGGACTGGAAACTAAAATACAAGGAGAAAAAAGTAAAATACAAATTCACTGGATACTTAATAGCCTTTGAGTTCTTCGTTGTGCTTACATCCATAATAAAACAGTGCACATCAACCCTAGCAAATAAAGATTTTTGCCTCGTGTCTCATGTATAATGTACCTCTTTTGATATCACAATCTTTATGGAGCGTTTTTAGTTAGTAGTACATCACTTTCATTACTGAACAACATAATGATGATATCCATATCTTCTTCGAGTTCAAACCACAGATAATACATCTTTTTATCCATCCAAATTACATATGTGTTTTTGTGGAGTACTCTTTTGTACAACCTGTATTATACTTTTATAAACTTCCCAAATGAGTAGTCCCATTGCACCTGCAACCAAACAAAAGAAAAAAAGGAAGGAAATTATTATTCAAATAAACACTAGAATACATTGACAGGGACTGACTGACTAGTGAGCTGGACCAGGTTGTAGGTCGGTCCAGCCTAAATCTGAGCCCTAAGTAACTTAAATTCAAGCTTATATTTTTTTTAAAACTTGCCCACTACTAAAATTAAATCTAACTTTTCCTTGGCCCAAAACAAGCCCAATCGGTACCACTCTTTAGAAATATAAAACAAAATAAACGTGTTTAGAAAAGAAAAAAAAAAATCAGACGAATAGATTGACGTGAAAAACCCAACATTTCGTACTAACGCAAGGGTGAGAATCTAGTTTTCCATTTGATTTCCAAATGCAAGTCCTTCCTAAGAAATCAGAATTATGTTTGATCGTCTACTAAAATTAACTCCAATTCTAATCAACTCATTAGATATCAGCTGAAGATCAGCCAGCGTCGCTAAAAATCAACAATACTAGAATAATGACATGAAACCAGATCGATGAGGGCCAAAACATGATCTTTGCTGCCCAAAACATGATCTAAAAAAACCCCAAAGCTTGGTGCTCTGAAACTAGCCAGCCACTATCAGATTTCACAATACAATATTGCCCTTAAATATTTGTAGAGATTGTGTTGAAATTAGAGGAATAAAGAAACCAGCATTCGTTCTTCAATTTCACTAATCAGTCGAGTTCATAGCAAAAAGAATTAAATCTAACGGGTTCAAAATGAGGGGAAACAGGTTGCGAAATTAAATAACAAGGTTAAAAATGGATAAAAACGAGGGGCAATTTGTATAATTGGGTCTATCAAAGGAGGTTGTATAAGATATTCTTTGAAATTGTTTAAATTGAAAAATACCTCAATATCATTCATATATACCATTTCCTTTTTTAATTATTTATTTTATTTAATTATTATGTTGGAAAATCCACGGGGATTCTATTTAAGATTTGTTATGTAAATAGGAGAGATCTTATGTATATTTAAATACATATACCTGATTTTTAGGATCTAGAATAGAAGTTTCCTTTTCTAATTTGTTTTACTCAATATATATACATATAATAGACCGAATTATGACTGGGAATGACATGAAAGAAAAATAAACTCTTAGATGTCAGTTGGCAAAGGAGTTTGAAATCAAGGATCTTAAGAGACGTACTTTCTTGGATTGAAGTGACATACTCTAAGTAGGGAATGTTTATCTTTCAACATAAATGTGCTAGACTTATTAAAAGAGATAGGACAACTCGCCTATAAACCAGTTGGAACACCTATAGAGCAAAACCACATAATTGCTCTAGCTATTGGTGATGTTGCTGTGGACAAGGGAATGTACCAAAGACTTGTAGAGAGATTTGTTTACCTTTGTCACACTAGGCAAGACATTGCTTATGCTGTGGGGAGTAGTTAGCTATTTTATGCATGAACCTAGGGAGGCTCATTTACATGCAGTGCATGGAATCCTTCACTACCTATTACCTCAAGTCTTCTCGAAGAAAAATGTACTCTTTAGAAATGGAAGTGAACTAAGTTCGGAAGCATACATAGATGCAGATTATGTTGGTTTATTGGTAGATCGAAGATCAACATCATGATATTGTACTTTAATTGGTTGGAAAATAGTTATATGGAGAAGCAAGAAGTAACTAGTTGTTGCAAGGTCAAGTGCTAAGTTTGAATTCTGAGCAAAGACACTTGGTGTTTGCGAGTTGTTGTGGCTAAAGATTATTCTTAATGATTTTTAAAAATTAAATTCGATGGACCAATGCAACATGATAGGACGAAGCACATCGAAGTTGATAGAAACTTCATCAAAGATAAGTTACACAATGATTGAATTTATACTCCTTATGTGCTTGAATTTATACTCCTTATGTCCCTACAAGAGGTCAGCTAGCAGAAATCCTAACAAAGGGGTTAGCGAAATGGGGATGGAAAATATCTATTTACCAGCTTGAGGGAGGAGGGGGTATTGGAAAATCCATGATTATAGGGATTCTGATTAAGATTTATTATGCAAATAAGAGATCTTACGTATATTTAAATACATACATCCCTGATTTTTAGGATCTAGAATAAAAGTTTCCTTTTCTGACATGTTCTACTCAGTCTATATATAACAGACCTAGATCTTTA
Source organism: Nyctanthes arbor-tristis (assembly GCA_963692815.1). NCBI lineage: Eukaryota > Viridiplantae > Streptophyta > Magnoliopsida > Lamiales > Oleaceae > Nyctanthes > Nyctanthes arbor-tristis. The sequence goes on along the minus strand of CAVNYN010237905.1, from coordinate 10,508 downwards.
CTTGTAACCATAGTTCAAAAAGGTGGAAAGGTGCCTCGAGGTGGTGGCTGCTGGTGAGGTGAGGCGGAAGCCTCAGATAAAACTGAACACAGCTTGTTCAAACACTGTAAAACTTTCTAAATGGCTTAAATTGAATACAAAATGTAAATGCACTGAAAATCAAGTATGTATAACACCATATAATGCTATTTTCATCAATTCAAGAAGAATTTGTATAAAAATTGACTAGGAGAATGAGTCCAATATGAAGACAAAAACACGAAGACATTAGAAAAAAACATAATTATAAATAATCCTCATTGATCTATTCACATCAATTCACGAATAATTTGTATAAAAATTGACTAGGATAATGATTCGAATCTGCGACCACTACACGGGGGCATTAGCCATAATCATCATTATAAATAATCCCTCCGTCATCCTCTTCATCTTCGCTATCAATATGTAGCCACTCCTCATCCTCATCGACTAAGCGCATCTCCCCCTTCCGTTTATATGTTACAAACACAAGCAAAAATAAACTAAGAAGAAACATTAGCATTTCATTAATTTAATACATAAGTCAACCTAAAATGTCCTTAGAATTAGCACATGTTCCAGAAGCAGATAGTTTTAGCTTTTTTGTTGATTGACTTTGACATTGTGTAGAAACTCCAACTTCATTTTCCTCTTGCTCATCTTGATTCTCATAATCAAAATTAGAAACCTATGCATCGTTAGACGGAACCTTATTGAGAACTATGTTGTTCTCCCAGTCTCTTGTTGTACATTAACATAAACTAGTTTCTCCAAACTCTATGCTGTCAAACGATTCCTCCTCTTTGTATGAACCTGATTCAAAGTACTCCAGTTGCGCTCATACGAGAAGTAGAGCACTTCAAACTTAAAACTCTTATAGTGAAGTAAGTCAATTCTGGTGTCCCAACACCAAATTGAGCCCACCACATAGTTTCAAAATGACAATAAAAATAATATTAAATGTGTAAGACTTTATCATCTATATAATACAAAATATATCAAATTTAACTAAACTTTTACGGAGTAAATATTGAATACATGACAAAATTTAATCATTGAAATTCGTAGTTTTGTAGTTGGAGACCTTGTTGTGTAAGAGTTTTTTGCAGATTCTAGGGCGAAGAAGCCGTATTTTCTCGTGAAATAATCTAGACTATGATCTACCATCTATCTTCATCCCTCACTAGGGATGAGCCTGTGCATGCAATTATATTGTCCTGCTATTATGTCCGAACGACGGTTATAATTTTCTGCATATTGACAACGCAGATTTAAATAGTACCCAACAGCATGTAGCTTCCGATCTCCACATTTGACACTCCCACTTCACATCTATAATATCCCAAGTTTCTTTGTACTGCAACTCCTTGCCTTCCACATTCTTTGCAATCTGGTCTTTCGCATTATCCATAGCCCCGTAAACGAACCCCATACCTGGCGTCTATTCTGAATCAACAAGTCGCAAAACACAATGGAGACGTGGTCTTGATCTATGCAACATTACGCCAGAAATGTTGATCTTGTAGTATAATTTTCGTTATTTCTTTGCCGTCTGCCTTTTTAGCCCATTTTGAGTTCATTCACTCCTCTGAAGTAAACATAGACTGCAGCAGTTTCTTCAACTCATATAGTCATTGTAGAGTCAAGTAGGCTATGGCAAATCTAGTTGCACAAGGTCGAATCAAATCTTTCTTCACAATCTTTCTCGCTAATGCCAATACCCATTGGTGGTTATGTATATAACTACTAACCCTCTTTTCCTTTTGCCAATGCATTTTTGTGCTGTGACAACTCTGCAATTTTCTCAAGCATTAGGTCAATAAAATGCACAGCATAAACAGTCCAATGTAATGCTTCCCCTTCTCCATCAATTTCTTGCCTATTGCCACATAATTAGTAGCGTCTGTCTCTGTCACAACTTGAACTATAAGTTCTTCCCCAAGTTCTTCAACAACATCATCCAACAACTTAAGTAAGAGATCTGCCTTTTAACAGCATCTAAAGGAGCAACTAATTTTAAGGAAGACCGTACCATGTGGGTCGTTGACAAGGAAATTAATGAAACCTCCTACATATGCTAGCATAATATTAGTCGACTCCAACTCCTACTCAAGAATCCATGTTCGCATATTGTGCACTGAGCCTGCCATACAAGCCAATTGCTCTATACATGCTGATGAATTACGGGGATTGTACCAAATTAAACGGTAAACATTCTCAAAGAAACATCTTCCCACATCAGATCAAACCTTATCTCTCCACTCTTTTGTAGATGCTGAACTTATCTTCAGGAACTCCAGGACACAGGGCTACATTTTTGTGGGTACAAGCTAAATGCTTTTTCATCCGCCCCATCGGTGATAGGTTTTTTTTTTTTGTAAAAATTACACTGTATGTGTACATGGTCTAAAGTCGTGTTTTATGTTGTGTTGACAATGGCTGATAATATTTGTAATCTATGTTCATAAAACTAGGTTGAAAATTTCTTATGGTCAATCGATAATATGAAGTTGCATGGTCAATTTCATATATAATGGAAAACGATTTATGTATTGCAACTGATTTCTTTTATTGTCAGATTCTATGTACTATATTGTCAACCTGATTCTTTTAATTTATCATATTTTAGACTGATCCTATATAACAAGGGTTTCTTTTGTTTAACTTATTTGTACATACATCTTGAGATTTGAATGTTTATTAATCTATTAAGGAATTAGCTGCATTGTTTGATTCCTGTTTGCAAATTATATTTCGTGAACAAATGGTATGCCGTATAAGACTTGTTATTTTAGTATTGAGCATGGTGGAAATGATTGTCTGATGAAAGGTATCATTTTCCTGATGTCTATCCACCTTTTCTTTTCATCTCAGAGCATATTTGCTTTATCCAGATGGTTTATCTGGAATCTTTGCGCCATAATCATTTATTTTCCCTTAGCAAAACCCGAGTGCTTGAGACTATCAAGATTGCATCGATCCTAATCACTGCTACCAAGAACCTCATATAAATTGTTTTCTGCTTGATAGTCACTATTAAGGCTTTGAAGAATAAATGGTTGAATAAATTACCACGTTAAGGAGTCAATCCTTACTTGCGAAATACAGCAGTAGAGAAGAATTTTTAATATAGATATTAGTTATCTTGGGAGTGGTTTAACCAGGTATGTTACTTTAAATTTTATTTATCCTTTTGTTATTAAATTAATATTGGTTTAAGGATTATCTCGGCTTTATTTTTAACCAGTTGCTTAAAATCTATACTTTGTAGTAGGAAAGGAGCATGAGAAAGTGCAAAGGTATGTGATTTCTTCCATTCGAATCATGAAAGAGATATACAAATGATTTTCTAAGTGCATTGGCGTTTCATACCTTCCGAACGTTGGTATATCACTAAGGAGGATATGAGAAACTGCACAAGTTCCATGGAGGAACTATAGCATATATGTTAATATTTTGCTAAGGAAGTTACAATAGTTGATTGGCTTCAATGGCAAAAATGGGAACAACTTTCTTTAAGGCCACTTATGCATTGCCAATGGATCGTTTTCTGAGTTGCCTCAAAACTATTTGAAGTTTTGTGGAGTTTCAGATTAATTGATAAGTACAGTCATATTTACATCTTCCCACGCATGATCAATAGGATAACTTCCTAATTATTTTAGCATATCATAATATGTTGGTTTCTATGGGTGTAATAAATATAGAATATGTTTTCCAAATACATGAAGATAGAGTACTAGCTCAGCTTATGGATTATGGCGTGTATATTAATTATATGGTTTGTGAAAAAAAATTTTAGAATGTTTTATTGAGCTTAAGAAGTTTATATTTATTCTTAAAAATTTATGTTGAAGGAATTCGTTCACGCCCAAATTATTTATCTATGATGCATGTTTTAATTGGCCAATTGAAGTGTCATATACTACTAATTAGTTGAGAAATATACATGGATCATTATAAAATATATTTATACTTATTCTTGTTTCTTGATTAAGTTTTGACTAGAATATCTTTGTGTATTTATATTATTGCATTTGAATATATTCGCATGATTAGATTTCATAAATGTATTAGCTTATGTGAAAGGGAATCTACGACTTAGATGTTGCACTTCATTCTTAGAATGAGTATAATAATAGCATACTCATAATTGGATTTTATAGACTGATGACATATATACACCATGTAATCGGTTCCATATCAATCTTTATTTTCTTTTGGATATGGATTAACAATATAGGCATGAGGAGTAGGTGAAAGAAACTTCATATTTCATTTTGGCATAAATTTTCATAGGTGCTAGCTAGTGTTGAACTTTCATTCATAATAAATATTTTGCACATGATCTATTTAATTTAAAAGGCATGAGAATTTGATTAAGCGCATATAGACAAACTTCTCCCTCTTACCTTCTTGTTGAACTTAGTTAAAGTTGAAAACATAAACAAAGGATTTAAACCAAGTGCATAAATCTTTATGAGTAGAATAGGAATAGTTTCAACCAAGTAATGAAACTAAAACTATATATGAGTGCTAACTTTTCATGATATTATCAAAATTTTCATAATATTATAAAAGACAATCTTATTATCGAGAAAATTCTACTAGCCTAGAAATTCTAAAAGTGTGGGGGTAATATTTATTTTTGACAAAATATACTTTGTATATGATATATTGTTCATATACTTTGTATATGATATATTGTTGTGACTCTAATAATATAAAGTATAAGACACTATTATATCTTAGAGGAAATGTTGGAATATCAAAAATCATAAAACGTCAGTACCAGAAAACATGTCTAAAATAAGACACAATTAATCATCGAGGGGAATGAGTGAGCCCACAAGGGAGTCACCTCCAAGAGTAACCCAACCTTTGTGATTGGAGATCCCATGAAGAAGGTTCAATGTGGTAGAAACAACCTGCAATGCGTGACTTGTAGCACTATGTTTTTTGTGCTCATCCCTATGGTGATAGTGCTAAAATTGTGACGTTAGGAAGGGTTTAACCCTGAATGAGTTATGAGGCGAGAAATCTCGCGGGTACGAGTCACACGTGCCCTTGGAGGACTCACCTATATAAGAGTTGCCATGAGGCCGTTGCTATGAGATTGGGCTATTCTCTAGAGACTTTTACTAGAATCAAGATAACAGCGCATGGCCATTAATAGCGCTACATGTTAAGAACTTGAGCCTAAATCAATACTGTGCGTGGGATAGTTGAAATTTGGCAAAGAGACCTAATTCAAGGCTTTAGTCCATTATGGTTCTCTCAAATAAAAGTTTTCATCACTAAGCTAGGTTCAAGACGCAAGACACCTACGCCTATTACACAGTATAGTATTGCTACTATATATATTATTTTTATTTTGAATGTTTTAAAGTTTGCGAGGGATTGTTGTAACTTACGTTTTATTTGAAACTTTAAATCATTCATTTGTTTTTATTTCATGATTTACTTGGTTTTACTTTTTCGGTTTCAAGTTCCTATTGTGTTATAACCCTATTATGCATGAATTTACTCTACCTTATGGTATTCATGTGGGGGTTATAACTTTACCTCTATAAAAGAGGGCTTCTTCTCATTTGAGAATAACATAGGAAATGTTAGTAAAAATCCCTTATGTATAACTATTTATTTTATACTATTTGGCAATACGATAGAGGCTCGTTCCTCACTCCATGTGATCGTGCTCATGGACGGAGTATTGACTGAGAGCTATAGGTTTTATCTTGGAGCCGTGTCATGCCGATAATACCCGCACGAGTGGAGGTCAACACGACTTTAGGACAGTGTCTCTGACACGAGTCTCATAGGCCAGCCATTCTAACTTTTCTTTCTACCTTTCCATTATTTTATTTAATTGAGATAATGTTTGATTTAATTAATTTTATGTTATACGAATATCACACAAATCACACAATTTCCCTAACACATACCCCTTTTTTCACCTTTTGATGCAATTTCAACACCGTATTTCCAAGCAGGGTCTTTCCTGTTATTCTTACCCATCCCTTAAAATAAAATATATATAAACTAAAAATAAACTTTATGGCACAATATGTCGCATTTGCCACGCTATACCACAACACTAATCTACTGCTTACATGAAAAGAGAAAAATATTAATAATATTCAAATGAGTAAACATCATTCAACTTTAATCATTCGAGTACAATTACATAAAAACGTCAAATTTATTACGAAACCATGACGAACTAGAGTAAATAACCAAACTCCTTAGCTACTTAACTAACAATAGTTTTCATTTATTTCATGATGTAATTTACATTCGACCCGTTGCACACATAATGGACTAGTAGAATTTTGGATAATAAAATTTCAGCATTTGTCTTTTGAATAGTTGGAGTTGTTGCTCTACTGAATTGTAACCGTCTTCATTTGGAGGGCATTCTCAGTAGACCGTCTTCATTTGGAGGGGCATTCAAATCAAGCAACGGTTAGTCTAAATTTCTTGACTTCATTATCCATTGGCTAATGTCTAAACCCGACCATTCATTTTCAATCTCATCTTGCAATTTCCCTTCCTTGCTCTTCGGAATAATTGCCCACACAATATTAGTTTACTAATCATCGACTGCCATAATAAAATTACAATTAATTTAAATGAAACACAATATTGAAAGTTGACTATGTTTCTAAGACAATCAAAGCGACAAACACTTAGATCTTAAAGTAATTAGTTATCTAATCTTCTTAATTAATTCCAACCTCCAACTTCTATTTAATAATATACTGTTGGAGTAAATTTGTAAGTGATGATTGGATTATAAATATATGTAATATGCTGTGGTGATTGGATTATAATTTTATGTTATATGCTGTGATGATCCTTTAGTTGTTCGGACAAGAAAAACAGAGCTTGAATTTTGATGGACAAACACGAAACACGGACAATTTTACGAGAAAGAAATTGATGTGTATAAATTGATGTGTGTATATATATATATGTGTGTGTGTGTATCACTATTGCATATGCATCTGGCTTTATGACTATCAATTCATCTACCTTTGGTGTGCATGACATAGATAAAGAAAACAAACACAGTGATTAAGAGACATGAAAATAACGTTAGCTTTGCAACAATTTTCTCTTTCCCCAACTATATAACCCACAAGAAGTAGATGGAAAACAATGAGAATATAATTAATGACATGAATCCACTATTGTACACAGATAAATCTTTAATTTATCCCTCAAATAATGACATTTTTATGCATGCTTATATACTGGTGAACACAAGAAGCATTATTTACCGATTTAACACTATCATGGAAGAAAGAAGATTTAAATAGCAAAGCATAACGTACCTTTTCAACGCAATGCGTGAAGCCATGAACAACTCCGAACCGTGACTTGTCGTGGTACTGCTGTTGGTTGCTGTGATTCTATTGCCGTAGAAATTAGGAGTGGGGTCTAGTGTTGTAAGAAGAAAGATACATGCATGAAGACTTAGAAATCTATTCTTGGGCCGTTAAGGGATGGTTTTCTAGTAGAAATTTGTGAAGATAGGCTGAACGGATGGCTTGGAGCTCATTTTTTACCCAAAAGACCAAAAAAGGGTGAGGCGTACGCCTCACTGCTGGGGCCGCACGCCTTCGGGTAAACTGCAACCCACTGGTGCTTAGAAGCTTCCATGATTGTAACCCACAATTGTCAAAGAATATACTTCTTTTTTCCACATTTTCTAATAATTTTTTTTGTTAATTTAAAATGTATCAATGACCGGCCGTATCCCAAATATCCAGTGGCCATTGAACAGTTGTTGATACCAAGTGTGATGTCAAAGTCAATGACCTCTGGGTCAAGCAGTTGACCCTCTAAACCATGAGCTAGTGATTTGGCAGTATAGGCCCATGGCCTATTTTCCTAGTCACCTCGTAAGGTCAGGAGCTACTGACCTCGAGCCAGGGAGGTCAACCCTTTGCCCTCAGGCTGATGACCTGCTTTGTAGCCTCGTATATGGCTTATTGACTCAGCTAATGAGGTCAAGAAGCTGATGCACTTGGGGACCTAAGCATACCATGTTAAGTCCACCAACTGGAAGACAGCTTACATAGCCTTAACTCTTGAGGGACGAAGTACAATCCCTATCCCTATTAATATTAAAAAAATTTAGCCTCCCCAATGGTCAACACGCTTTTCCAGCCTAAGAAGCTCTCATTTTCAGAAACACATCTACTACTGGTCAAAAAAGCACTTCTTGGGTCTAAGTTTACGCCTCTTTTTTCTTTCCTCACTTCTAATCCCTAACTTCACGCCCGTTTTTCTTTCCTTACTTCTAATCCCTAAATTCTATTCCAAGACATCAATTCGAACACTCCCTCCCAAATTGCAAATCTTTCACCAGATTTCTTACTGCCATATCCGATCAAATCTTCTCCAAATCGAATTCTCTCAAAGGTTATATGGCAGAGTATGGTTCTATTTCATGTAAGCTCGATACGCTAATACTACTAAAAAATTGCCTTTCAGCGCCGACGGAAAACCGGCCGTCAGAAACGCTATCGGTGAAGTTCGCGTCGCTAATGGTTTCCAACGGATTTTTTGTGTCCATCGGAAATTTCCGATAGCGAAATGTTTTCGATGGCCTTATTTCGTCAGAAGATTCCGACCGTAAAGGCCGTCATAAATTTTCGACGGCAGAAATCCGTCAGAAATTTCTGACAGAGAAGTGTTTCCATCGGAAATTTCCGACGGATTTCTGCCGTGGGAAATTTTTAAAAATCTATTTAAAAATATTTAACGGATCCATGACCCGACTCGTCCCGCCAGCCCACTTATCCAGTCAGCCGTGCCAGGCCTGCTGCCCCGCCCTGACCCGTCGACCTGCGAGAAATTAATTCTTGCAATTGCAAGGATGGAGTTTCGAACAGATCGGAAGAGCGTCGTGTGGGGAGTGAAGTACCAACCACCAGGCTAGCTCACGTGTTTATTAATGTTTCGGTTCAAATTATACATAAACTATATTCAAGTGATTTTACCAATTTAAAAATAAAGTATTTTCTTTATGAAACTTTGAGCTTTTATTTAATTTAATTTTTATTTATATTTAAATATATGTTATACTCTAAATTTTATTTGCCAGTGTCAATTAATTTAATGTTTTTTACACCAGTTTTCTAAATTGTAATATTAATTGTTTTTGTAAAAAACTAAAAAATTTAAAAAGGCTCCATACCAATTTTTTTCGATTCTTAAAATTGTGATTTATGTGATTTTTTTAAAATACTAATAATTAATAAAAAAATTATTTACAACTATTGTTTTAAACCTTAACTTCTTCCGATCTCGAATAAAATCTTCATCAATTACTAAAGTATTTGTTTTACATTATATTTTACTAGATAAACAACATATTACTATTAAAAAAATTTATTTCATATTATTTTTTTTTACAAATGGATTGTTGAACATTATTTGAGTGCATGTAATTAGCCTATATAAAGGCTATAATACAACTGTTATTATGCACTTTTAATTAAAGTATATTCTAGTAGTTTTGTCAATTTAAAAATAATGAACTTTTCCCTTAATGTAATGCTTTTTACACTAGTTTTCTACACTGTAATATTATTTTACATATTATATTTTTTTTTATAAATGAATTGTCAAACATTACTTGTCCATATTTAATGTTTACGACTATTCCATGTCAATTATATCTTTTGTGAGATTGTTCATGTTCGTTGTTGTTTTTCTTTTCTTTTTTTTTTTAACTTTTTTGTACTTGTATATTTTTTTCTTAACTTTAGCTGTAATTTTAATTATGGAGTCAAAATATAAATCATTTTCTACTTTCATATTTAAAAGTTATTGATGATTAATACCATTTTTAATTATTCATAACATTTTTAATTTTAGAATAAATTTTATTTCCTATTATATAGGTTAACATATCTAGTATATTCTTGACAACAACATTATGCATATTAAAACATTTATTTGATAAAAGGGCATATGAGATAATGGAGGGATAATTAAACAACTATCTAACATTTTTTTAAAATTGATCAATATTTACAAAGTATAATTAAAAGCACAAATTTGGTCACAAAATCCCTTTCCGACTGCTTGGGGATGCCGTCGGAAATTTTCGACGGAACAGTATACGCCGTCGGAAATTTCCGACGACTTCCCCCAAGCCGTCGGAAATTTCGATAGAAAAATTTTCCGTATCAAATTTCCTATAGAACTGTTTCTAACGGCATATGTTGCCGTTGGCAATTTCCGACGACATTCCCAAGCCGTTGGAAAGTTCCGACAGAAAAATTTTCCGACGGGAAGAACTTTTCCAGGTCTCAAAGTTCCGACGGTTCCGTCGGAAGTTTGCGACGGAGTGGAAACTGCCACGTGGCTGCATGTGATTGGGGGTTGGGGATTACCCCCAATCACATGCAGCTACTTGGCAGTTTACACTCCGTAGGAGGAGATGTAAGCTCTCCATAGCCAGACCGCTA
>CAVNYN010237898.1:0-19785 GCA_963692815.1 Nyctanthes arbor-tristis | reverse complement strand
TCAAAACTTTCAGGAAGAGGATGGAGAGTTGAGATTGAATATAATTGTTTGGGTTTACGGATGTTATTCTTGAGTCTTGTTATCATGGGACGGGTACTTTGTGGCTGTGGTAGGTTAACAGGAGCTGCCGATGGTGAAGATTCAGCTTTAGTTGAAGAAGGTAGTGAATAATCATCAGTGGCAGTGGACGGTAAAGGAGGACAAGTGAAAGGGAAGGATAGAATTTCTACTGTAGAAGGAACTGCTGGAGGTGGGGACTTCATGATAGCCGAGTTGGAGTCTTCATGAGAGATGTTGAGTGGCTTGAGTGTTGAGGTTGGAGAGATCAGTACAATATGCGCAGTGAGGGGCAGACTTGAAGCGAGCAGTACAGATTTGTTGTAGGGCATGGTTTGATGAAGAGAGGAGAAAGGAAATTTGGTTTCTGTGAACCTAACATGTCGAGATATGTATGTTTGAGAGGTAGCTATATCGAGACAAATGAAAGCATGATGATCCATAGCATTCCCAAGATACACACATGGAGCTGATTTTGGGTCAAGCTTTGTTTGGTTGTAAGGCTTGATCCATAGGAAGCAAAGGCAACCAAATGCCTGGAGATTAGTGTATTTGGGAGGCATATTGAACAATAGTTCATGGGGAGATTTATAATTGAGTGTAGGAGTATGCAATTGGTTGATGAGGAAGACTGCATGTTGGAAAGCGTATGGCCAAAATTGGTGCATAACAAAAGCTTGATGCATCAATGTGAGGCCAGTTTCGACAAGGTGACGGTATTTTCTTTCAACAATGCCATTGTGTTGTGGTATGTGGGGTGGAGTTTTTAAGTGAACAATACCTGATGCATCTAAGAAGGATTTTAGGGCAATATATTCCCCCCCCACCGTCTGTAAACAATGTCCCAAATTTAGTTTTAAATAGATTTTCAACTGTAGTTTTAAAGGTACGAAAGACTTCTTGGACGCCAGACTTGAGTCGCAATGGAAAGAACCAAGTGTATCTCAAAAAATGATCAACAAATATTAAATAATAATGAAAGCTTTTGGTAGAGATTATAGGACTAGGGCCCCAAACGTCACTAAAGATAATATCTAATGGACCACGACTCTTGATACTAGACTCACCAAATGGCAACCTATGACTCTTATTGCAAAGAGATGACTCACAATTGAAAATAAGTAATGAACTATATGATAACGGTAAGGTTCCAGATTGAATTAAGAAATGAATAACTTGAGTGGAGGGATGCCCAAGACGGCTGTGCCATAGTTGAGCAGAAGATAGAACTGTGGATGTGTTGATGGAGAGAGTTGGAGTAGGTCACTCATAAATATATCACGAATATTCTTACCTCTGATTAATTGTACCCCCGTGCACAGATCCTTCACAACAAAAAGCATGGGAAATAATTCAATAGAAGTGTTATTTGAACGACAAAATTTAGCTACCGAGATAACATTTTTATGCATAGTAGGTGCGTATAAAACATTAGAAAGTGAAAAGGCAGAAGCTATCTTGATAGAACTAGTGTGAGATATCGAGTGTCTTGAACCATCACCAAGTATTATATCATCTAGTCCGTCATAATGATCGGACATAGATAGGTTATATAGTCGGGAAATGATATAATGTGAGATGCTAGAATCCACGATCCAATTTGAGTTTGATGGATGATATGTTTGAGATACATTGACTCAAGTGGTTGAAGATGAGGGAATAAATCCCAGCAACCCCTAACTTCATGGCTAATTCAACGGCAATATTGACAGATGGGTAGAGAAGAATTTGGATTTCTACGCTGGTCACAGTTGGGAATGTAAGGAGTACTGGAATTTGGAGTCGGAAGGATACCAAGAGCTGTGGATAGAGCTAGAGGGCATCTGCTTTTCTATTAGAATTGGAGTGATTTTGGCTATTGTTGTGTTGGGTATTTGGCCGATTTGAATTGTAACAAGACTGGGTAACATGGATATCAAGAGTTGGAGTTGCGGTTTCCATATCACGAAGGTATGTTTCATGATCAATCAGCTTTTCATAAAGCTCTTCAAATGGAATTGATGAGTCACGAGACCTTAGAGCAGTAATAAGTTCTTTATAAGCTAATCCAAGTCCTCTGGTGCAATAGATAAGTAGATCATCATCGAAGGAGGAGATCCAAGAGTGCTCAACTCATCAGAAATAGTTTTTATTTGGAGAAGAAAATCAGTCACAGATTGGGATCCACGGGATAGCTTCAATAGCTTGTCTTTGAGGTAAATGATGTGGGATTGATATATTTTGGCAAAATATCGATGAAGTCTAGTCCAGGCTACTAACTAGAGGTCAGACACGAGTGGGATGATAGTTTCAGAAAGAGACGCAAGAATTGCGTGAAGTATAAGTTGGTCATGTCGTTTCCAAAATATATAAGCTGGGTTTGGAGATGACACATTTTCAGCAAGGTTTTTAGGTGGAGAAGGTAGAGTACCATCGACATAAGCAATGAGATTAAGTCCATAAAGTAACGACATGAATTGTGCCCGCCAAAAGAAGTAATTGAGTGAGGTTAGTTTTAAGGTAATCTGGGTGGCATAATTTATTTGAATAAGGGTTGGATGATTATTTTTTTCTGGTGGAGGAATTGGAGGAATTGGAGTATTGTTATCATTGATGGTAATGGGAAAATCGCTGGGATCAGATTGTCCAGTGAATTGGTCAGAAGAATCAATTGTTTCATCTGCCATTGAAATAGCTGGAATGCAGAAAAAAAGTGGAAGGTTGGTGATAAAATACAAAAGGGGATCGAGACTCATTAGAGTGAATGCTCTGATACCATGAAAGACGAAATATCAATGGACAAACTGTATTACTTTATTGATTGTAGAACCACGTATTTACATACAAGTCTTTGTCCTATACTAGAATTACAACTAAATGTGTTTATATTATTTACAAGAATTGCATTACAACTTGTAGACTAATCTGGACAACTTCTGACTCTTTGTAGATGATTTAGTTTGACTTCAAAAGGTGTCATATAAACTCCCAGATGCTTTGGTCGACTTGGACTAGGATTAGTGTACTGTGAATTTCCCTTTGTTGTGAACTCTTTTTAGATAGCATGTTCTTCACTTCCCGTCACCTTGCATGTGATGTCTTTAATATATTTAACATTCTCTTTAGGCAAAAGGAAGTGATTTGAAGGTAAAGCTGGCACAAATGATCGTATTCCAGTGGCGAAGGCTGCTTTGCAGCCGCTCCGAGTGCAATAAGCATCTTCAATTGGAATGCTCAGGGTTTAGGGGGACCTCGAGCATTAGCTAATCTCTTGAAGGCACTCCGTGTCCATTCCCCCTCTATGGTATTCGTGATGGAGATAAAACTTTTTGGCTTGAAGGCTAGACACATTATGGAGTCTCTTGGTTTTCAAAATGGATTGTATGTTGATAGTAGAGGTTCTAGTAGGGGACTATTTTTGTTATGGTCTGATCTCTAGAATGTGACTCTGTTAGATTTTTCACATTACCATGTTGATATCTTCATTTCAAAATATGACGATTTTAAGTGAAGTTTGGTGGGCTTCTATTCTGACCCGTAAACTTATATGAGGGATTATAGTTGGAAGCTAATGAAATGTCTGCGCGAAGCCTATTCCTACCCAGCCATTTTTATTGGTGACTTTAATGAAATTCGTCCCTCTTAGAAATTTTAGAGCAACGGACTTACGGGGATGCAATAGCAGGATTTCTTAATATCATTCAAATATGCCATTTAAGTGATTTGGGTTATCAGGAACCAAAGTTTACATGGTGAAGCACACACTTGAGACCAGACTTCTTGGAAAAGAGACTTGGTCTGGTGTTGGCAAATCAAGACTGGAAAAATAATTTTAATAGAGCACGAGTGACTCATTGTGATTTTTATAGTTCTGATCATCGAGTGATCTTGTTCGAGATTAGCCCTCCTAAGCAAGATGAAGGTACACAATTTTTTTCTAGAGGATTTAAATTCTAGCCGGGATGGATGAAAGTTCCCGATGTAACTAACTCATACAAGAAACCCGCGATGCAACCTCAATGCTTGTGCTGCAAAATTAGTAATTTTGAAAAGAGAGAATATTGGCCATATTCCAAAACACATCAGAGAACGTAAGCAAAAACTCAAAACTTTTTATTCTCTTAAGGCTAATCAATCAAACAGAGATAAAATTTTAGAATTGGAAAGAGAGTTAGCTAATTTATATGAGATGGAATAATTATATTGGGCTCAGTGAGCTCGAGTAGATTGTCTTAAGATGAGGGATCAAAATACTTGGCATTTCCATCATAAAATGCCAGAGTCGACAACGAAGAAATGAGATTCGTGTTATATTGAATGGGGAAGAGAAGTGATGCGAATCTCTTCAAGACACGGAGACGATAGTCACTTATTGTTTTTCCGACCTTTTCATATCTTCAAATCCCAACTTTAACTAGTATCAAGAGTTTACAGGTGGCTGGAGGCCTTATCTATCCAATGACTCTTGTGAATTACTGGACAAGGAGTTTATTAGTGGGGAGGTTAAGGAAGCCGTTTTTAGTTTGGGTCCTTTTAAAGCCCCGAGACAGATGGGTTCTTCCAAGGAAATTGAGAGGTGCTTGGCCAGTCTCCTATCAATTTATGCTTAAGTCTTCTGAATGGTGGTGGCTGATTAGGATCAGTTAATCACACAAATATTGTTTTGACTCCAAAGGTGAAGCATCCAAGATCTATTACGGAGTTCCTTCTTATTGGTCTTTGCAATGTTGTTTATCAAATAATTTCAAAGACCCTGGCTAATAGACTTAAGTAAGTGATTGACAGGGTTATTTCACCTTTTTAAATTGCCTTTGTACTGGGACATCTAATTTCAGATAACATCATTGCTACCTTTAAGATGATACATTCAATGAAAATGAGAACATAGGGTAAGACTGGTTTCTTGGCCCTGATACTAGATATGATGAAAGCGTACGATCGAGTTGAGTGGCCATTCTTGTTGGAAGTAATGTCATAAATGGGCTTATCATCTTGGTGGATAAATTGTATAAAAGGTTGTGTTCCTCTACTTTTTTTTTGGTCATTGATGGGAAAGCTTATGGTTTTCTTTCTCCAAGCCAAGGTTTTAGACAATGATGCCCTTTATCCTCCTACCTTTTTCTTATTTGTGCCGAGGGTCTCTCTTCAGTTGGCGGAACCTAATAAAAAAATTATGGGATTTTAGTGTTCTAGATCTAGTCCCAAAGTTTCACATTTATTTTTTGTAGATGATAGTCTTATCTTTTGCAGAGCAAATTTGGGAGAATGTCACAACATTAATATCTGTTGGAATGCTATGAGAAGGCTTCTGGATAGAAGGTAAATTTGTAGAAATCGTCCCTATCCTTTAGCCCCAATACTTGTCAGGAAGACCGATGCGAGATTCTATATTTTTTTGGGATAGACTTAGCCGGTATTCATATAAAATACCTGGGACTTTGTTTGGTCATTGGACGGAGCAAAAAAGTAATATTCAAAGGCATTTGAGAAAGAGTAAGGTAGAAATTGCAATCGTGGAAAAAGAAATTATTCGCAATTGGGGCTCATGAAGTGTTAATAAAGTCAGTGGCTCAAGCTATTCCGAGTTATGCAATGTTTGTGTTTTGAATTCCCCAAGGATTATGTGATGAACTCTCACGAGTAATGGCCTCATTTTGGTGGGGTAGTGAGGAAGGAAAAAATAAGCTTTGTTGGAAGGATTGGAAATCTCTGTGTTGATCAAAATTGTTTGGCTAGATGGGTTTTCATAAATCTCGCTCATTTTAATCAAGATTTATTAGCTAAAAAAAACATGAAGGTTGATAGTGAATCCAGATTCACTTGCTGCTCGTAATTTAGAAGGAAAGTATTTCCTACATTGGCCTCTTTCTTATGTAGAAGGAAAAGGTGATTGTTCATACTTATGGCGTAGTTTACTTTGGGGCCATGATCTTCTACTGAAAGGGGTAAGGTGGCGAGTTGAGAATGAAAGATGCATCAATGTCTTTTTATCCCTATGGATTCCTCGGCCCTTCTCTTTCCTCCCTATTATCCTATCTTATGGAGATTTTCTCTTGACTGTGTCTGATCTTCTCTTCTCAGATGGATCCTAGAATTGGTCCTTTATACAACAATGGTTTCTCCCTCTTGTTTGTAAGGCTATCTCAATGCTACCTAGTAGATGCCCAAATTCTTCTGATATACCCATATGGTATTTTGACAAATCTGGAAAATATATGGTGAAGTCTTGGTACTACCTTGCTTCATTCCTTGGCGAAAACACACAAGTATGTACAAATCCATTTTTAAAATGGTGGAAATCTTTGTGGAAGTTGAAATTTCCTAGTAAAATTAAGATCTTTATCTGGGAGTCATGGTTGATATTTTGCCTATGATGGTGAACTTATTTAAAAGAAATATTTCTTCTTTTTCTTTATGTCAACAATGTGGCTTAGAAGTAGAGTTTGCTCAGCATGCCTTGTTTTCTTGTAAGGAGGTTTGTGACATGTGGGAGAAAAGTTTTTTTTCCGACTTCAACAAAGGAAAAGAAGCTAACTCAGTAGGCCATATTTTTTTTGAAGGTATGAAGGGCCCTAGATTTATCAGACTTAGAATTATTCTGTATCCTTTTATAGAAATGTTGGGCTGCTAGAAATTCAGTTATCCTTGGAAATCTCCAGTCATCACCTGAACAGATCTTATATATCATAGTGGTATTGGTCGATGACTTTCGAAAAGCAAATCATTTTCCACTTGTAAGTGACAACTCCTTTCAGCCAGATCTCGCCTTGATAAATAGACAAAGCCGAGTTTTGGTACTCTTAAAATGAATGTAGATGTAGCTATAAAAGCAGGTGCTAACCAGTTTTCTATCAGTGTGGTGGTGCATAATGATGAAGGTAGTCTTGTTTTGGCACAGACGTGTGCTCTTCCGATCTCTTCAAGGTAACTTGGAACCTTATTTATGTGAATGTATGACTATTTTAATTGGAATGCAGACTACCATTGAAGAGGGTATCCAACTATCAAGTATTAAATCTGATTGTAATGTGGTAGTCGAAGCTATTCGAAATCGAAGGGACAAAAGTGAATAAGGGGTGATCATCCATTGTATTCTCAGCCTTATGATGGAGTTCTCCAATCCAAGATGTGATATTGTTAGACGGGAAACCAATATAGTCGTATATAAAGTTGTAAAATTTGGCTTCTCAAATTGTGTTTCCTGTGTATAGAGTGACATACCCCCTGATTTTCTTGTAAAATCTTTTTTCGACGAAATGAAGTTAGATGATTTCTTTTCAAAAAAAAAAAAAAAAAGAAGTCAATTTTTTCATCTCTAATTCAATAATTTTTTTATTAAAAAATTAAAATTAGACACTTGGTAGAATATTATTACTTTGTATAACATTTTTGGGAATAAGAATTGGAGGGAGATTCTCTAAATTTGGAGCTAGATTTGGCCTCCCAAATGATTTTTCCCTTCAAATGGTATTTAGCACCGTCAAATTTGTACATTATTCGGTTTTGTAGGGGTTATTCTACTAGCATTACAAATACTAAAAATGATATAACATCACATGTGCCATATACTATGGCACTGTATGGCACATGTGACATGCATGTAGAGTGTCCACATGCATGCCAAATGTGCCATATAGTGCCGTAGTGTATGGCACATATGGTGCTAAAAAGGGACTTATAAGTACTCTAATAGAAAGCAAAAAGGAAATGGAAATGGAATCTTACCTTGATACTTGTGCCAATCTCCTATTTATAGCTAAACAATAATTAACAAAAGGACAAAATAACATGGGTTTACAGACTTTACTTGCTCAACATGACGCTTAATATAGCCTTGTGGGCCAAACTTGAGAAGTACTATTTGTACACACAAAGTGTACAATTTTTGTACACACTCCTATAAATTTACTCACACCCCTCAAAGGTTGTGATTTCAAGGATAATGGGACAAAGGATATTTAAGTAAATACAAGGGGTTGTGTACAAGAATTGTTCAATTTGTGTGTACAAATATCATTTCTGGGCCAAACTTATTTCACATTCTTTTTCATTGCTCTTTTCTTTATAAATAATGGTCTTGTAGTTGGCTCCCATATCGGGGCGAGTTTGAGGTTAAGATTTGTTTACTTTTGATTTTTTGGTAAGAGAATCTCCAATGGTTTCACCCATATTTGAGGGAAACATATTTTCTTATATTTGTTTCATTTTTGTTTTAATTGTATAAAAATAAGAATAATATTTTTAATTTAGTTGAAACTATACTTATTTTATATAATAATTATAATTAATTGAGATTAAATAATTTGTATGTCGAGAGGAGCTAATTATAGAATTTTGTTGGAAGAAAAATAAAAAATATTAAATAACCCATTTTAAACAAAAACTGAATGATTAACAATTATACTTTTTTTAAGCAAGCAACTAAACAAAGGCATATTAACAAACACGCGCATAATTTCAAGGAAATAAACAAACAATGACACAGCAATAAAGATAAATACTCAAGTTAACTCATTCACATATACAAACTCAATTAAGGCATCACGAAGTGGATAGTGAGTTGTAATATCCCTATTTTGCTGATGACGATCAAAAAACCTTTGGAACCAAGACATGAGCCATCTCAACCTTCGGCACTGATACTCTCCTCTACTCTTGAATTGGGGCATCAAGCTCACGCTCATCCTCAACAATCATGTTATGCAAGATAATATATGTTGTCATTATATCTTTCAATATATGTTTATCGCAAAAGCGTATAGGTCTTGCTACAATTACAAACTTTGACGGTAATACTCCAAAGGCATATTTTACATCTTTCTTACAACTCTCTTCTTTAGTTGCAAGTGGTTTCCTTTTTGGACCATGGAGATCATGAATTGTTTGTACAAGAGCCGACCATTTTTGGATATATGCTGTCATCTAAGTAATAACCTATGTCGCATTATTTTCCTTGAATGACATAACAAACTGTAGGCGCTACGCCTTGAGCAAAATCAGAAAAAAGATTAGAAATTTCCAATACATTAATGTCATTGTTTGACCCAGGTAACCCAAAGTGAGCATGCCATATCCATATATCATAGCTGTCTATCGCCTCTAAGATAATAGTAGGGCTTCCGCCATGACCTATATATTGTCCTACCCAAGTGGTTGGATAATTTTTTCAGCTCCAATTTGTACAATCTAGACTATCCAACATTTTACGAAAACCCCATTATTCACCGATATAGAGTAGTCTAGCAATATCATTAAGTTTAGTGATTTAAAGTACTAGGGACCAAAGCCTCAACAACAGATCGACAGAACCACTTCATACTTTTAATAGCAGTAGATTCTCCAATTGTAATATATTCATTAGTCGCATCTGTAGTTATGCCATAAACTAGCATTCAAAATATAGCAGTTATCATTTGAAGGGAAGACAAACCTAACTTACCTGTTGCATCCCTCTTTTGTATAAAATAATTGTCGTGACCCTGCATGGCCTGAACGATTCACATGAATAGATTTCGGGATATACGAAATCTATTTCGACACATGATCATCTCCTCGTTAAATCGTGTAGTCGTTGAATAAATTACAACTTCTCATTCACAGTTGATTAAAATGTGACCTGGGACCAAGCATCCACGCTTCGGCATGACATTTCACTGTTGATTGATATAATGTGCCAAGAGGAGATTGTTATTGCTTTACATACAAAGAATTTATTCTATTTCTGCATCAATCATTTCCACCACTGATTTGCAAATTTGGGGTTTACCTTCATTTTCATTATTAGGGTATGCAGACGAATGCGCCGAAGAGGAACCTCTAAAGTTGAAGTTCATCTTTCTAATATACTAAAAGTAGGTGTTGTATTAAAATTAGGAGATAGCTCCTTCCTAAATGGTAGAGGATGGGGATAAATTTTTGGTAGGTGACACATGCTAGGTAGGTGATATTATAGTAGTTCTATGTATTCTATATGTTGGTAGATGGCATTAATCATGGAGACAATTATGTGTTGTGTGGATTAAAATTTGTTTTCTAATATTTGTTGAATTCGTAAAATTAAGCGAAAAGTAAAGGTCTGTGGTGGTAGCAGAGCAATTGGGTTGGTCTTGTTCGTATGAATCATGCCTCTTGCAAATTTCGAGCCTCTCGACATGTGCTAGCTTTATTTATAGATATGACATCTCATTTATGTCACCTTTTCAAAAGCATGCTTCCTCTAATTTGGGCCCCTTTTTTTTGCAAATATCGTAACCCTCCTCCATATTAACTCATTATGTCATTTCAAGTAAAAAAAAGGACTTATTTTTTTGTAGTTGGGAAAGAGGAGTAGACTACATCAAGCTTATAGGAACTGATTTTTTGCAAATGAAATCGATTCTTTACAGATTTTGGGACATATAATCTCACTTTTTTGGTTGGCATGACTCATCATCCATAGCTTGGGTAAGTCATAGAGATCTATAGGCCATAGTCTACACCATCCAAGCGATGTGGAGCCCTACTCTTTGGATTATGAGACATTTAAACTCATTTTCGCTCCATTCCATCTATAAATAGTTGAACCCTAAAAGCAAGGAAGAAAAATGTAAATGTGGAGAGTAGTTGCAAAAGGGCACTAAGGATAGGTGAAAATAGTATGACTTAGAAGTGAGAGAACTCAATTTTACAAAAGGAACAAGAGAAGAACAAGATTTTATTCACTGATTTTTACAGTGACAATTCTTGGAAGAGGAGCAAATTATTACTCAAAAGAGAAGAGGGCATAAAAGTAAAGGGTTTTAGAATAGTCCAGGTTCCTTTAGTCAACTCTTTAGAGATCTTAGAGAAGCATCCGTGGTCTTTGTTTACTTGGTAATATCAATTTCCTAGTGTGCTTATTAATTTTTTTCATCGTCTTGTTTGTCTGATTGTCTTGTTTGATTGCATTGTAGCACTTAAATTGTTTGATTTGTCGTGGTTGTTAAAAAAATTTAACTTTTTGTTTGTTAAATTTGTCATGTTCGTATCGAACCTATTTGAAAATAAAATTCCACTTGTTCCAAATATTTAAATTACAATAATAGTAATTAATAAAAATTAAAAATATAATATTTGAAATTAAAAAATTAATCAATAGGATTAATAAAAACACAAAAAATTTGTAACCCAAAATGGAAAAGTTAAGTGTTAAAAATAATATTAATTTAAGAAGCACATTTTGGTAATTAGAATGGTGGCAATTCCGTAAATATGGTGATGACACTTTTGCTATCAAATTCCTTCCGCCATATGTGGGGAAGTGAATAGTGCTCATCTAAATATAGGATAGTAGAGGGGAAAGGGCATGGTTGGAGCATTTCTATCTACTAGTTGGAGATAGTCTGAGGGCATCTCCAATCATCCCTTGAATTTGGAAGATAGTTTTACTTTAATCATCCCCTATCCCAATTCTCAAATTTGGAGGTGATCAATAGTGTTCCTCCAAATTTGGAAGAACACTACTCACCTATCCCATATCCCATATTTGGAGATAGGGAATTAATAACTAATGATCTCACCAGATGTATAATAATTGGATTATCCCACTATATACACACATGGCAGGATATTATTGAGATAATAGTGTAGACCGGGGCCCATAGTGTGTAGTTTTCTCCAATAATCTCCAGCCATGTATGTGTATGGTGGTATAATTCCGTTATACATCTGACAGGAGATCATTTTATGGAATTTAATTACGAAAATGACATCTTAGGTTTACAAAATTGCCACCAACCTAATTATGAAAATGCCATTCATAAATTAATTTCATTTTTAACAATTAATTGTTCCAATTCTGGGTTTCATTTTTTGTGTGTTTTTATTAATACTATTCCTTTTTTTTTTTGTAATTCAAATATTATATATATATTTTTATTAAATATCATTATCATAATTTAAATCATTGAGAAAATTTTATTTCGGATAGAAATGATACAAACACGACAAACATAAAAAATAACAAATTAAGTTTGTTACCAACCATGACAAATCGAACAATGCAAGCAAGCCAATAACACAAACAACATGCTAAATAAGTCTATGGAAACTTTAAAGTGTTAATTTCACAAAAGGTCCCCAACCTTTGAGCTATGAGTTAAGAATCGGTTGGGTCTCGAATTTTTTTCACTATCCTGAGTCCTAATCTTTTTATAAATTCGCATGATAGATCCTTTTTGCCACTATTTCGTCAATTTTTCAAAAAAAAAAAAACCGTTTTACCCTTAACTTTAATATTTTAAAAACAAAATATTTAAAAATATTAAAAATAATAAAAAATAAAAAACGGGAAACACGCACTCCATCCCTACCCACCCACCCTACCCTCTCCTTCCCCCTCCCACTCTCCCTCCCAAGACTAGCCGCCAGAATGCTGCAATTTTCAGCGGCAAAAAAAGAGGGAGGAACTTCCCACTTTTGCTGTCGGGGGTGAATCCCCAATTCGCTCCCTGAAATGCCTGTAATTTGCTGCTACTTCAGGCAGCGATTTTTTTTCGGGAGAAGGGAATGAGGGGTTCACCTCCCTTTGGCCGCCAGAAATGGCAGCATTCTGGTACCTATTTCTGGGGCCAGTCTTGGAAGGAAGAGGGAGGGGATGGGTGGGTGCTTCCCCCTTTTTAAATTTTTTATTGTTTTTAATATATTAAAAAATTAAGGATAGAATGGTCATTTTTTAAAAAAATTGATGGAATAGTGGCGGAAAGGACCTATCGTGTTAATTTATAAAAGGTTGGGGGACCCAAGTGATTCTTAACTCAAAAGTTGAGGACCTTTTGTGAAATTAACCCAAACTTAAAAAACACACTAGAAAATTGATACTACTTGAAAAACAAATACTACAAATTTCAATAATCCTATAGATGACTTAATGCTTCTCCAAGATCTCTAAAGAACTGATTGAAGGATCCTAGACTATTATAGGACCCTTCACCTTGACACCCGCGTATGTTTTGAGTAATTTTAATATGTTCCTCTTCCAAGTCATGCCATTTTTGCCTATCGCCACTGCCTTGCTGTAAATATTCTCCAAATTTGTGGTTTCCTTCTTAAATCACTTCAATAATCTTTGAGGAGTCATCTTCATTTTTCATTGTAAGTGTAGACTTTTTAATTCTAATTGGACACTGAGTTGTAGGGCTTCCATAGTTGTCATCATCAAGGTTCAAATTGAATAGCGGTAGTTCCTGCTGTGTAGATGAGGACATGTAGTCATCTTGATTGGAGAATCAGGCTAAGTAGAACTATTGTTGCCCCACTGGCGCTAGACAAATCTTCTTGCTGGATTTTAGTTATTAGTAAATTTATCCATGTCTTTAATTAGACGCCAGACATGATTAAAGTTCCTACCATTTGCAAATTTTGACTCTTCACGCTCCACAATTTCTGTTGCTCTTCGATACTGCAATCGAGGTTTGATCATGTGTTAGATTAAGTTCAATAGTGTATTGTATAATATTAGTACTAGGCTTTAACACTTACAATGTCATACTCAGAAGCACCACTTGGATAAGCCTCTTCACTTGACGAATACATCCCCGCATTTTGCTGATTGAAATGTAATTCTTTGCATTCACTTCTCAAGTGATTTCATACTACATTACTGCGTGATGGATGGTGGAAGTTTACTATTGTACTTTTCTGTAACTCAATTCTAATTCATGTTCTTTGGCTGATTTATGGCAACAATTGGATTTTGAGTAACATCTATCCAAACATGAACAACATGCATGTCTTCTTCATATGAGTAACTTGGACCACAAGCACCAGACACTATTGTTTATTTCACTTGAACTATAATATTTTACGATTTGCTGAGAAGGGTGTACATTTCTTCTAATGTTCAGCTATTTATAGACGAAGTGGTGCGTAAATGAGTTTAAACGTTGATTAATCCAACAGGTGGGGTGCAACGTATCTCGGATGCTGTAGATTATGGTCATTGAATGTCTTTGATTTTCCAAAGCAATGTATGACTAGTCATGTCAACTGAAAAGGTAAGATTATATGTCCCAAAATCTGTAGAGAATTGATTCCAGCTGTAAAGAACCGATTCCCTCGACAAAGAATCAATTTCCTTGCCATTGATAAAATCTGCTCTTGAAATGATATGACAAAAAGGGACTTGATTCAGATGGAACATGCTTTTGAAAAGGTGACATAAATGAGATGTCAATCTGTTAATAAAGCTAGCACATGTGGGGACTCAAAATTGGCATGAAGCGGGCATGATTCGTAGGAACAAATTTTTCCCTTAATTTTACCAAATAAAAAAAGTTACGGCCACAGATCTTTATTTTTTCCCTTCGCCACCACCACAGACTTTCATTTTTCCCTTAATTTTACAACATCAAAAAGTTAAGAAACAAATTTTAATCCACACATACCAAATAATTATCTCCCTAATCAATGCCACCTACCACAAACCTGTATTATCTACCTATCATGTGCTACTTACTACAAACTTATCCCCATCTTCCCCTATTTAAGAATAGTCTATCTCCTAATTTTACTACAACATCTACTTTCAGCAAATAAGAAAAATGAACTTTAACTTTGGAGTTTCTTCTTCTACAAACCCAAATGATGGAAATGAAGGTGAACCCTAAATTTACAAAACGGTCATAGAAATGATTGATGTAGAAACGGAAGTGATCTTTCATATGCAAAGCAATAACAATCTTCTTCTGGCGCATTATATTAGCCAAGAGCGTAATATCATGCCAAAAAATGGAGGCTTGGTCCTTGGTAGGGCCGGGTGGTTCGGGATTGAACCCAACCCAACATTGATTCGGGTTTAAAATTTTGGAACTGGGCTGATCTGACTTGGTTCCAAAACCCATCTCAACCCGAGTCAAATCGGGTTGACTTGGGTTGAGTCGGTTGAGCTGGCCCAAAACCACTAACAAGGCCCAATTTTTTTTTTTTTTTAAGTAAATGCCCAAATTCTTGAAAATTGAAAACAACCCATTTGCTGGAAAAAAAATTTTAGCTCATTTTTTTACCCTAAATAAATAGGCCATCTGCTGGAAAAAGTAATTTCAACCCATTTGTTACCCTAAGTTTTAGAATACAAGTTACGTTTGTGAGTTTGTCATTTCATAAACAAAATTCAAAGACAATATCAGAGAAGAAAAAAAGGAGATTTTTTCAAGAAAGAGCAGGCAGTAGCACGGCAAGGACGGCGGTAGCAGAACGACAGGAGATACAAAGATGTTAGTGGTAGTGTGGCAGACTGGCAATAGTAGCAGCGACGGTAGCAGTGGCAGCAGAGCATCGAAGGAAGGTAAAAGGGTCAACTTGACAGCAACCAGTGGAGGGATTTAGGGCTAGGGTTCATCGAATACTCCAATTCATGAAGTGGAAACTGGAAAGGAAAAGGGATTAAAGGATTAAATCTAATTGTTGTCTTTTGACTTTGTGTTGTGTGCTTGTTGAGGGATTGAATTTGGGGGCCTAGGGTTCGTGAGAAAGTGATTGAGTATGCAGCGAGCCAGATAAAAAGTTATCTAATTTTATAAGCTTAGTTTTACTGTTAGCCTTTTACTTTGTGTGAAACTAAAATTGTCAAAGAGCTAAACACGATTTAAAAGGGAAAAATAAAAATAATAATAATTCCAGGTCAGGTTCAACGTGTTCACTAGGTTGAACCTACTGAACCTAAAACCCAACCCGTGTCGGGTTCTACATTTTCCCGCTCGAGACTGACCCGGCAGGCCAATTAACCCCGCCCAATCTGACTTGGCCTGGGTCGGTAGGACCGGTTTCTTGGCTCTTCCGATCTATGCCCAGCCGTAGTCTCGAGGCATATTTTGGTCAACCATGAGCAAAAAGCTACAGATCTTAACTTATTCAACGACTATTTTGCTGAGAATCAATGATTTAACCAAGAGATGTTATAGTGTCAATTTCATATATCTTGAAGTCTATTCATGCGAATAGTTCAGGCCGTGCAAGTTTATGATAATTACTTTACATAATAGAGAGATGCAACAGGTAAGTTAGATTTGTCTCTCCTTCAAAAAATAACAGTTTACTTCCAACATTAGCTTATGGCTTAGTTGTAGATGCGACTGCTGAAAACATTAAAATTGGAGAATCTAGTGTTATTGATAGTATGAAGCGATTTTATCAATCTGTTACAAAGATCTTTGGTCCTGAGTACCTTAGATCACAAAACTCTAATGGTATTGCTAAATTATTCTATACCAGTGAACAACGAGGTACTACTTGGGCAGGACAATATACAGGTTTTAGCTGAAGTGTAACGACCCAAAAAATTCACCTCCTTGCATTATAATTTTTATTGTTGAATAGAACCATTTTAGTTGTTCACTTTAAATATTTTAGCTATTCTGATCGTTATTGATTTTAGAGTTTTCAAAATTCTACATTTATATAGTATTATACAAGAGTACCACATAGATACTAAGAACTCGTTATTTGGACTTCATTTAACCTTTTGAAATTAAACCAAAAGGGGAGTCGACAAAAGAAAAAGAAATATATATATATATATATAGACAATGCATGGCTACCAAGGGGTGACCATGTAGTGGACAACACATTAGCCATGTGGGGAAAAATGAGAGAAAATCTAAAAGCATCCTATTGGTCTTAGTGGCATCTAATGATTGGAACCCATTTGTCAAGGAAGTATTGGAAACTGTTGGCTATAAATAGGCTAGTCTTTCCCATGTTCCTTGTACCAACCATCACACACACACACACACACACACTCTCTCTCTCTCTCTCTCTCTCTCTTCTACAAATTATTTCTTGGTCCTCTATGCTTTAGCCTATGGCCACTTTGGTCTTCTAACTATCAAATACATTCTTTACGTGAAAAAAATCCATACCTTACGTACCGAAATAATATCAAAAGTAAGTTATCCGCCTGTAAGGAAAATAATATATAATTCTAAATGAGTAATAGATCATCTTTGTATGCACTTAAATTTAAGAATAAGAGGGAAAAGTTGACGGAAAGGTGAGCTAAACAAGGGAGAAGCAATGAAAGAAGGAGTTAATATTGCAAAGTAATTCTAGCTGCGGATTGGATATGGGTGATCTTTACACTCTTTTGTATGTGTTCGTCAAAAATGTCTGTATGAATTATTTATGAAAATTCATATGTTTGGAATCTATGATGACGATAGTGCTATTATGTGAGAAAATTCACATGTTGTAATCTATCATGATGATAATCATGTTATTATTCAAGGAATTTTCTCTAATGTCATGTGTTCATGGTGGGGCTAATGATAAAATAAATTATGCTATGTGAAGTAATCTATGTGATTCAATTCATCTTATGCATAGCATATACAATAATTTCATGCTTTGGATAACAAGTAAAAGCACAAGTGCTTTCAAAAGAAAATGAATTATGTCGAGATCCTCCCCACTAGTTTCAGAAAAGAATTATGTTTCACGTATAAATATTTGTTTGGTACCAACGCACTTATTTTCAAGTTGGGTTGTGGGAGACTACTAAGATGGTCTATGATCAAACCTTCATGGTAAGTTATAATTTTGTAAGGCACCTAGGTGATCTGTGATTAAAACCTTGGGATATGTTATGGTACGAGTACCAACGAAACTACTGAACGCTCGAAGTAAGATAGGTCTATGATGTAATTCGGGTCCAAACTCATGTTTTTAAAAGAAAACTTGCATGTGTAAATGTTTCTCACTGAATATTCTATATTCATTGTTTTTCATATTTTCTAAAATTTTAGGTGCTCGGGAGAAATCTATATTATGATAATCAAGCTTTTTAGAAGCCTCGGATGGTTGGCGTATGTCTATGTTATCGAGACGGACCTATGGGGAATCACTGGCCTTGTTGAAGTCAGCTTATGTTTGAATTCTAGTCAACAAAATGTAGACCTACGTGTCAGGCCTACTGGGATGAATATAAAATTAAGTTTTGAACTTTAGGTCTTGTTTGGGACCCCGAGCCCAAATTGGATACATTTTGGATTTTTAGAGAGATAAATAGTTCTAAAAAATTATGGATCCTTTAAATGAGCCACCCTCTCTATATTTATAGTCCTTGGTGAGAGGGGGTGAGCTGGCACTGTACAAACTTTCAGGGCTTTTGCCACCAAGTACATCACAAGTACAAATAGAATATTCTAAGTTGGAAAGTGAAAGTACAATCATTCTAGTACAATATTAGTACAATGACTTTGACTGACTTGTCTGAATAATTGACTTTCACCAGCTATCTTCTCAGCCACTGTGTAAGAGGAGCTGATTCCTTAAGATTTGGAATTTCGTAACGTTATTGGGTCTCGACTTGTTCGTGGAGACCATTTAAAATCTAATTTCAGTGCTTGGTTGTGGTGGCAGAAGATGTGGCCTTGGTTCTGAACGAGCATACAACAATTGCCCCCAAGTACTTGAGTTTGCATGTAATGAACTCGAGTACTTTTTCTTATTAGGCGTGTATTGGTACTAATGTCATATGTCACATATCGCTTGCCATTTGATGTCAGTACGAAATTTACAGATTCCGTCTTGTAGTATGCCCTCTTCAATATACAGATCTCTTTTTGTTTTGTTGGACCCTCATCTTTCACTTGAATTGCTTTCTAAAACTCTAAAATAAGAAAAATCTCCAAAGTCGTTAACCTCATCCCATAGCCGAGTCTAGATCTGGCTTTACTTTTCGGGGGTCAACTTTAGAGCTTGTTTGATGCTCTTTATTTGGATAATTTATAATGAAGAGAGGTAGAATGTGTATTGGAAATGTAAAAAGGTGTGAAATATGTTGTTGTAATTGAGCAGTTGTCCAATCAAATATCAAATCAGTAGGAAGTAAATTTATAAATTGGGGAATAAAGAAGATCAAACAAGCTCTTAGCTTCAACTTCTAGATCAGATCTCATGATTGTGATGACCATGTGACTTGGAGCTACCAACTAGTAAGTAATGTAGTCGACGGATTTTCTATAAAACCAGATGGTCATGCGGCCGCATGTAATGGCATATGAGGCCATACCAGGCAGCATGGGTGTGGTACGGCAACATATAAAATATATGCAGGCACACAAATATATTTGTGCCCCCACACATATTTTATGTGCGGCCGCACCACCCCATACGGCTTGGCCAGAAAGCCCATGCAGCCTGGTGCGGCCGTACAGGTCATTACATGCGGCCACATGGATCTGTCCATGTGACCGCATGACCAGATCTAGTTCCAAACTTTGGAACCAGATCTGGTACTATAGGAAATCCCATGTAGTCGACCCCTCTATGCCTCAGTTATTTCAAAGCATTTCACTTGTTTTGATCAGAAGGGCTTGAAATATATATATATATTTCACCAAGAATTTTTAGAGGTGCTAGCTAAGTAATACTCCAAATTTCAAGACTTTTTCGAAGTGGTGAAATTGGTCTTCAACTTGCATTTTTTAATCACCACTATATAATTTCATTTTCAGCCGTGACTTTGAGCGGTACTGGTTTCGGAATTCAACTTTCATTCAAGCAATTTCCATTTCGGCCATAATTTGGAGCCTGACCAGGGGTGTTGAGATTTTTGTGTGAAAAAAAGTGTGAGTCTTGTTCCCTTCCCTAGCAGTGCTTAATTCCCATTTTCTCCGAAAGTTGAATCTATACACTGACGCACATGAAACAATCATTTGAAAATTTTGAATTCCAACATGTTGACCCATAAGAAACCAAAACATTTGAAAATTTTGAATTCCAAACTTGTTGACC